>JBBMEF010049650.1:0-12913 GCA_037832685.1 Sicyos baderoa
GGGGGGGTTTGGAAGTTGGTAAGATAAGTAATGTAGAGAGGAAATGGATACAAGGGGGAGTGTTGTGTACAAGTAAAATGGCACTAAATTGAAAAATGAGAGGGAATGAATAAAAGAGAGAAGAGTGAAAAGACAAGTCAAATGTCAAATCTATGGTCTTTGATACCATATGACAGTGAGTGGATGTGCTGTCAATACATTGGATTTGATTTCCCTCTTTTTCCTCTCTATCTACCATTCTTTTTCTTTCTTTCTTTTTTCTTTTTTCCTTCAAATTTGGAGATATCTACTAGGGACGGAGAAGTCATTAATCTCTGTCTTTGTGAAATTTATTATTCTTTTAGTAGGAATTGGATTTTCCATAGAGATTTTTTCTCTGTTAATTATTTCTCAATCTAAACAAACAACTTCTTGACTCCTTAATGATAATGACTCATACTCATGTATCTAAAAAGAATAATGATATCATGTAACTCATACTTAATTTACATTTGTTGTCATTATTTATTAAATGATGACATCATATAACTTGAAATTACAAGTTTAAAACTTCATTTCTAACAAACTCCAAAGGGTTTTAGAAAACCTAAAGAACATTGATCGAAGATTGTTTGTGATACTAATTGAAAATTATTTGTGGCATTGATTGAAGATATTGAACATTGATCGAAGACAATTCGTTGTAGTTATGGAAGTGAATGGATGCATGAGTTTTTTTTAGTCTTTTTATAATAATAATAATAATAATAATAATAATAATAATAATAATAATAATAATAGAAATTGGGTTTTTTATAATAGGTGAGGCGCCCAAAAAGAGGCATCCATTAGATATATATATATATATATATATATATATCCTCCATTATTCTTCATATATACTCTCTCTCACACTAACAAGTAACAACAAACAACAAAAGCACACCAAATTCAAAAATGAAATCCATCTGATCTTATTTTGTTGTATCAAAATGAGTGTTGAAGAGTCTCTACGATCCTTGTCCGTTGACTACCTCAACCTTCTGATGAACGGTCAGGATTTGAGCGACGTGACGTTCAGCGTGGAGGGGCGGTTGGTTCGCGCCCACCGCTGCATCCTGGCCGCCCGGAGTTTGTTCTTCCGCAAGTTTTTCTGCGGACCGGAGTCACCAACGAGTACGGGCAGCCCGGAAGTGATTCCGGTCAGCTCGGTCGGGTACGAGGTTTTCTTGTTGGTGTTGCAGTTTTTGTACAGTGGCCAAGTTTCTGAGCCCACGCCCCATTGCTCCTCCGCCCTTGATCTTGCTCTCCGCACTCTCTCCGCCGCTAGATCTTTCGGCGTTCAACACCTTGCATTGCTCACTCAGGTTTTTTTTTTTTTTTTTTTTTTCAACTTCTTTGATTAAATTTGGAGTTTTTTTTTCTTCCAAGTATAATAGTGTTAATGAATTCAACCATACGACCATAATACATTCAACATGAAAGATGAGAAGAATTTGGAGTTGAGTTGAGCTTGGTTGAATTTGGAGTACTTAATTTATGTTCAATTTGATAACTATATAGCTTTTTGTCTTGAAATAGTTAATTTATGCTCAATTTCATTAACCCAATACTTTGTCTGTCTTTATTTTTTGGGATTAAACTTATAAATTATACTTTACCCATAAATTATTTGCCTTTTAACTATGTTTTTTTTTTAAACAAGCATATATTTTACAATAAGAGAAGAAAAGAAATTTAAGAAAAATTGAGTTTCTTTTTTTAATGAAAACTATTGTACATACATTACAAGTAAACAAACTTAAATTTCAAAAATAAATAAATAAGTTATGGACCTTAATTTATGGGGAATTTGCATGTATATTACAATAAGGTAAAAAAATTGCATAAATAGTAAAATAATGAAAATATTTGCAAATATAACAAAATCAGATTTATAGACTCCATCAATAGTGTCTAATAGACTCCGTCAATAGTGTCTGATAGGGTCAATCAAACAAAAGTTGCTATATTTGCAATATTTTTAAAAAGTTGCTATAATTCTAATGTAGGGTAGAAAATTTGGTATAGAGTGTAAATTCCTTTATATTGTCCAAAATGACTTTTCTAAATTTGGATTTTTTATTTTATTTATTTATTTATTTACTTTTTTTGTTTACCTATTGTTTTGTCCCAACAATTATATGTAAATCTCCCATCCCAGATTTTTCAAAAAAAAAAAGAATTTCCCTTCCCAAAATTAACTTTCCTCATTTGGGTTTTTCCTGGAAATGAAATATTTATCAAATAGTACTAAACTTCTTAATTAGTACTTTATTTTGTTTTAGCATATATAAAAGAAAGAACATCTCAATCAATCATCTAACTATATAATGTCTCATGTGTTTATTTTGGTTTTTAAATCTAATTATATATCAATTTTGCCATGATTTTTTAATAAATTTTTTGCAGAAACAATTGGCAAGCATGGTGGAGAAAGCTTCCATTGAAGATGTAATCAAAGTGTTATTAGCTTCAAGAAAACAAGACATGCATCAACTTTGGTCAACTTGTTCTCACCTTGTTGCCAAATCTAGCCTCCCGCCCGAGGTGCTTGCCAAACACATTCCGATCGATATGGTGTCGAAAATCGAAGAGCTTCGGCTAAAGTCGTCTTTAGCCCGACGTTCTCTATTGCCCCACCACCATCACCATCACGACCTCTCGGTCGATCTCGAAGATCAAAAGATGCGCCGTATGCGAAGGGCCTTAGACTCATCAGACGTTGAGCTTGTTAAACTCATGGTAATGGGTGAAGGGTTGAATCTTGATGAGGCCTTGGCCTTACATTATGCTGTGGAGAATTGTAGCCGTGAAGTTGTCAAGGCTCTGCTAGAGCTTGGCGCTGCCGACGTTAACTACCCGGCTGGCCCCGCTGGCAAAACCGCTCTTCACATGGCGGCCGAAATGGTATTGCCCGACATGGTTGCCGTCCTCCTCGACCACCATGCCGACCCAATTGTTCGAACGGTTGATGGTGTCACACCGTTAGATGTCCTACGAAACCTAACTTCGGACTTCCTCTTCAAAGGCATGGTCCCTGGATTAACCCACATCGAACCGAACAAGCTCAGGCTATGCCTCGAGTTGGTCCAATCCGCCGCATTAGTTCTCTCCCGCGAGGAAGCAAATTCCAATGCGAATGCCAACGTTTCATCTTCCCCAATTTACGCCATAATGAGCGACGATCACATCAGCAGCAGCAACAGCAACAACAACAACATCGGTAATCTTAACCTCGAATATTCGAGATTGGTTTATCTGAATCTCGGGGCATCGAGAGCGTCGGGGCGAATGGGTTGTTCTAGAGTGGATGGTGAAGATAATAACAGGCATGGATCACAAGGAGGGAGTGTTCCAACAATGTACCCATGAGTTCTGAAGAGCATTCAAAAGAGAAAATTATGGGGTAATTAAAGAAGTTGATTAAATTGAGAAGCTAGCTAGATATAATTATATATATCTATCATCAGCTGGTATCTTGGGAAATCAAATTATATGTTAAGTAATCAAAGTATGAAATAGAGTACTTCCATATTGTAAGAATTAATTATGGATGATGTGGGAGAGAATGAGATGAGACAACTAATGGAAACAATTTCACATTTTTCCTTTCAACTTACTTCATAAGTTTCCAAAAAAAAAAAAAAGTCCAAAATTACAATTAGGAGAAGGGAGCTATACACTGATGCCAATTTAATCTAAAAAAAATCTTTCTTGTTCATAATCATGTGAAAGTTAACAATTCTTATTAATATTTTTATAGTGGGAGTTAAATAATTCATTAGTCAATTTCAAAAAAAAAAAACGATAATGAGTAGTTTTAAGTTTATTTATTATCAAATGAGTTATTCAATCAACATCCTCATAAAAAATTAATTATCACCTATTTAATTTGTTTGTGATTGTAAATAATAAAAATGAGTTCAACACATTTGTCACGGAATCGATCCATAGAATCGATATTTGTAATCCCTTCCCCAACTTGTACTCAAAAAATTATTATTTAAAAAAAAAAAATTATAAACTTAATCTAAATTATACAAGTCAAATTTATAATTTAACCTTATTCCTTATACACATCATTTCAATTATCAAACTTATAGAACATGAAAACTTAGGGTTCTACTAAAAAATAATATCTTCTAGTTTGTTGATATCATTTGGGCCCATTGTTACTATTTTCCCCTAAATCTAAATATTATTTTGTTCCCCACCTGCCCTCCATAATACAAATTAGTGAATTCAACCATTTTTTGGTTTCATATGCAATTGGCCTCTCCTTTTTCTTTTAATTTCCTTGAAGTCACCAATATTTTTATATTTTAGATACCATCAACCAGAGAAAATGCAACCTACAAAATAAATATATATATATATATTTATTTATTTATTCAAGAGGACAAATCATAAAGCCAAACACTATTAACTTGTCAAGAAAATTTTATAAAAAATTGATTTCAAGATAAATGATCATTATGCATGGAACCTATAACCTTTTGACTGTGGAAAACTTATTAGATTAGTCAAATTTAAAAAATAATTGCAAATATGGTCACTTTTATAAAAAAAAAAAAAAATAATAATAATAAAATAACAATTATAATTATAGATATTAATAATAATACAGTATTAATAATAATACATAATATTATAATAATGCACAATACTATATTAATAATATATAATATTGTACTAATAATACATACTACTATGTTAATAATATTAAGGAGTATTAATAAATATAATATTGAACCGTATTTATGATTGAGATATTTTCATCCATTACAATTTCCCTTTGATTTTCTAAGACACGACCATTAAGTTTAAGATATAATGGTTTAGTCAACTTACGTATCCAAAGTGTGTTACACCACATCGATTTACAAAATATAGCTTTTATTTGGCTTTTCTTAGTCAAATCTTGGTGTGTTAAAAGCAAAAGTGCCTCCCAAAGTCCTCTAGAATATGAAATATATTGGCTAATCTAAGACTACCTGTGTATGAATGGTTTGGTTTCTAAAGAATCTAAAGCTTTTAAATGGATATGAAAATGGGAGGAGAATCAAGTTGAAGTGAAGTCTGCCATCACCATTCAGAATCATATTCCTAGGCTTTGTTCCCACCAAGCTGCACAAACTTTAGTGAGAATAAGATTGAGATATATATATATATATACAAGTAATGAGAGACACTAATCTAATTCTAAGCTTCAAACATGCCCATATCAGAAGCAAAACAAGACCATCACCCACCAGGTTCTTTCACTTTCCCTCTCTCAAAATGTTCACTTTTGTCTCTCTCTATCTAACTGTCCTGAAACTCTAGGGCGCCCGACCGAGGATGTCGGGACAGGGAAGAAACGGTTCTGGGGCACTACGAAGAAACGAGGAGACAGAGGTTTTATCGAAGGATGGTGAGTGTTTTTAGTACTTTTTTTCCTTTCATTTTGTTTTGTTACTTGAGAAAAAACCAAATCTTACCTTGATATGATTGTTGGTTGGATATGCAGCCTTTATGCCTTGTGCTGCTGCTGCCTTTGTGAGGCATGCTTCTGATTCTCCTGAATGATTGTTCTGTTTGTTGTAATTAATTACTGATTAGTGATAATATATATACCATCAATATCAACAATAACTCATATGTATTGTATATATCAACTTTATCTATGAGATGGTCTTTTTTCTTGTACTTGCCTTGGTTTTTCTTGTTCAAATAAAGGGCAGACCAATTTGAAAGAGAAATATTTGTCCAAAATAATTCTTCCTTTAATTTCGTTTCATCTCTATTTTTGAATTATGTCTTCTCTTGGTTGTTCCTCTGTCACTCCATGAAAGTTCACAAGTAAAATAATCAAAAAAAAAAAAAAAAAAAGGAACAAAGAACATGATGAATAGTTTATATAAAAAGAGTGAAGGAAGATAGCTATTCTACACCCACAATGCTGTTACCTGCAGAATCAAGACAGAGATTTAGTAATTGAAACTCTTGTGATTTCTTACTGGATAATGTAATTCAATCAGAAATCTTAGTACAAAATTATCCATAAACCACAATTTTTGCCTGTAGCCCTCCCAATTTCATGCTCATTACCATGTAATTAATAACATAACTGACTTTATTTTTTTGATATCTTCAAGCGAGCTTTCGCAAACCTTGACTAGTATCACAGGACATATTATTTGACCCTACAATATTTAAGCCTTGGTAATAGATTACAGGAATGTGCATTGATCATCGCTAGCTTATCGCATACCATTCAGTTTACAAGCAACACTAGACAAGTTACTGATACAAGCTACACTAACACAGCACAGCAGAATCATAATGTACAAAGTTTTATTGTTCAGCCATGGCTCGTCTCGTGTTAATCGCTTATAAGCCTTGTAGTCGCATACTAAGACCAAATACAACTTTTTTAACCAAGCTAACTAGGTCATACTCTGCCTTGACATCCATCTCTCTTCATATCTCCCAAAGGAGTGGGCAGAATAAGGCGCCTCGGTGACGTTAAGAGAATCAGGTTCGATGCCATAATCTGTTAGCGGTCGGTGTTCAAGAACTTCATCGTGACTTTTCACGAAATCAGGAATCTCAACCTCCCCCTTCTTTATATCTTCTGAAAGGTACTGAAGGCGGCTCACATACTTGATTTTCCAGTACAATCTACCAAAAGAGAATAAATCTTAGAACCAATCACCCAAAATATATGTTCATAATGTTTTCAAAGCATCATCAATTATTCAATATATGCATATTAGAGGAAAATGATAGCACAAACAAACACCCAAATCAGTCATGTCATACCACCTCTTCTTAGTTCTTTCTAGTTCATAGTTCTTCTTACTACTCAAGAACAAGATGATAGTTTCTAATAAGCTTCTTATAATAATGCCCTTGAAAAAAAAACGTTTTTACAATCAAATCACAACAAGTACAAAGCGTTAGTTAAATTTGAAAATCATTATAGCAAATGCACTCACCCGCCACTCAGGAAAAAACGGCCAAGAGTTGCCAAGACAAGCCTCGAACGAAGTCCGGGATGTACGAAGTAGAGAACTTGAAGTCTATCCTTGAAATCAGATGGAAGTTCTTCATAAATCCACCTCAAAATGGTTAAGCCTGGACAATTATCATCCTTCTGCGCCGAAGTATTGAAATACACAACACAAAAAGGGCCCTCTGACAATTCGCTGCAGAATTTGTGTAGGATATATTTTTTCAGCCGCTCTCCGCTAATAACCACAGCTGCGTATAAAATATGAAGAAGAAAGCTCATATTCAGAGAAAAAAAAATGGAGTAATGTGAATTCCGATGTAAGAAAAAACTATACGGTATTTCTAAACAGAAGTTTGTGACCTTTATTTTATTTTTTAAAGAGACATAAAGAGAATATATGCACATGAATTCTTATCCTATAATTTTAGAAGCTAAGACTAATTAAGAACACTACACTACTTTTTTTTTTAACCGGGAAATCGGAACTTCAATCTCCACTATACCCACCGGGGTAATCACGCCCTTCCCTCGAAGGAATGGAAACACAGAAAGTGTCTACCAATTAATATCATAAGTGAGTCTCGAACGTGAGACTTTGAGGAGACGTCACCTTACAAGCTCCAACCTTCAACCACCGCGCCACCCCTTGGGAACTGGTTAATTATAAACCCTAAACACTACACCAGTAGTAGGAAGTAGTTAATTATAAATTTGTCACGAATGTTTGTTGCTAATTAGTCCAACTTTCTATTCCTTCTCAAGTAGGTCTCAAAATTCTTACTGTTTTTTAACTTAAACATTTTAAGAAGACAATTTATTAGATATAGAATTGGAAACTATGTGCCTAGAAATTTAGTTTACTGCGTATCTACAAGACACAAGTGTGGAAGTTTCAAGGACCTGCTTAAAGGGATACAAAAAATGCCAATCCACCCATTACTTTTTCTTTTTTTTTTTTTTGATATCCATGACTGTCCGGGCTTTCGGGCACCTCGACTAATGTCACGAGTTATACTGTCAGACTCTACAACATTTGAATATCAAGTAAACTCGTAGGAAATTAATTCTCAAGACCCTCCTTATGCATACTCCCCCGTCATCGAACTAAAAAATAAAGTACCAAAAGATTTTTAAAAAAATTGTATCAAAATTAAAGGTATACTCAGAAAAGTCAGAAGTCAATAACAAAACATCCCATCGAAATGAAATTAAAACATATCTGAACAATTTGATGGAGAATCCTGAACCAAATAATTAGGCTGAATTTTAAACTGATCATTGAAGCTGTAGCGCTTAGAACTAATGAAAAAACATTTCCACGAGAATCCTTAAACTTCTCAAAATCCAAACCAATAATGCGCAAAAATCAATAACAAAATAAAATCCATCAAAGGGAATCGTGTTTTTTTTACCAGGGAAGTACTTTCCGACGACGCGGAGGATGCGATTGCCAGCCCTATCGGAGCCATCGAGACGCACAAACTGCAAGAGATCGAGATCGGAGAAATCCTCATCGGAGGAAAGGCTTTGAGAGCAATCGTGCCAATTGTCAGCCTCTTCACTCAAAAGCGGCCGTGAATCGATACCGCCGTCGGAAGGAAGAATTATGACTGAGAAATCGTTCGGCGTGCTGCCCATCTCTGCTTGGATCCTATTCTGTCACTTTCACCGGATATTTCTGGCGCTATTTAAGAGAGGATCGAGCTCAGAAACGGAAAATGAGTCGCCTTCGTGAAGTTAGAACATTACTGGACCGGTTGAGGTTGCGATCGCCATTGTTGGAGCTTTGATTCGTGGAGAGTTGTATCAGAGTTAGGGTTTACGGTATCGGAGGTATATGCGATAAAATCTCTTTTTCTTATGACGTCTAGATCACAGCGAAGATAAGATCGACTTATACTTTATTTATTTAAATAATTATAAATAACTTATACATAAAACGTCTAATTTTTAAATAAAAAACTTGTCACAAACATGGATTGGTGGGGCACTTCGATGTTTTATATATATTTCATTGATATTTGATATTTGAATTTGAAGCAGAAAGTATGTTAAATCAATTTTTTGTTGATAATCTTGAAGCTATAAGCCTTTAATCAGTTCGATAATAACCTTCAACTAATTTATTGATAACTTTCAATTAATAATTCGATGATAGATTCAATTAAGTTGAGGAAGAAATGATAAGATTTGAATTTTAAAAATGAAATCAAAATATTTTAAGGAAATGCTATGATTATAAGTTGTTATCCATGACAATTTCCATTTAATTTAAAGTCATATTTAACTATTTAATTTTACTTTGTAATTGAATCTTAACTAAGACTAACACAAGTTTTTTAAAATTATTTCTTTTCATTTTTAATTGTAGATGTTTTTTTAATATTAGTAAAATAAAAATAAATCTCTTTTTTTTTAATCAAAAAAATATTATTATTAAATAATGTAAATCATTTATTTGATAGTAGTACAGTATGCTGTTTTCTTCATACTATTTTTTTTTTCATCTTCACATTAGACTAATGCATTTCATGTTTAAGACATGTACTCAACAAAGTCATGCCATAATCTTAAATGTTAAAGAAGTTTATTTTTAAGCTAAAATAAGCATAGCTCAACTAATCTGATCTAGGAGTTGGAAATTTAATTTTCCCTACCCCACAAATGGTCAAAAATAAATAAAATAACAAAAAACTTAAACTTGGATAGGTTCCATGCCCTCCTACGAAGAGGGTCCTAAAAATTAATTCAACAACCACTTTGTTGTCCATGCATTTAAGGTGAAAGTTACAAAATTTGTGGACTTCATGTGCATGATCCCAAAATATTCCAAAATCCCAATAAATAATAATAAAAATAACAAATAAGGAACAAAAAGGAACAATTTCAAACTAATTTGATTTTGGTTTTAGGCTTTATAGAAGTAAATTCATTATAATATTCAATTCTTGTTCAGTTTCTAGTGAAAAAACTGAACAAGATCAAATATCTGTAAAAGTTCTCATAATCTGTCCCTTCGTAAATTGAGTGATCAGGAATCGTTCTTATGAGATGGCAAGTTCCTCTCACAAGAAGCAATAACAAGATGTCTAGAGATATAAATACATGCCCTACAGCTACATATTTCAAAATATCCGGGACCGGGACCGGGACCGAGACCGGACAGCGGGTGTTACAAAACATACAAGTACCTTTCACCATGTCTGCAGTAATTGTGGGTACAAATTGCTTGCAAAGCCTTTAATCATGAAATCTGCATCGAAAACCTAGTAAATACAAGGGGGGAATTATGGAACATAGGTGTCTTAAGACAAAACTAATCAAGTTCTAGGAGAAGAAAATACAGAAGATAATTGGCTAAACCTGCATTCATAGGCCATCACCACACACAACGGTAAGTTACATGCGACCTAGTCATATCGCCATCATAAGTTATTTTCACCACCTGCCCCTTCTCCAGTCCGTAGTATCGAGCAATAGCATCCGTGCGTAGCATACGTGGAAGCTGGCATTACAACAAAAGTAGGCATACAAACTAGAAAGCAACTGTTTAAGACATATATTGTCCATGAGAACTTAAGAAGCAATAGCACATAGCAGGAATTGTTGTATTACTTCAATTCATTTTATACCAGATCTTATGGTTTTCAAAAATCTGATTTTCCCAACAGGAAGACTGGAACCTTTAGCAACATAAAAAACATTTAGCTCCCTGTATCTCACATTGATAAGTGGATCCAAGAGGCTAAGCTAATGTAATGTAATAGAGTTATAGAGATATGCATAAGCTTTTTGAGAAGGTTCCAGTCTAAAAATATTGAAAGATGCTGAAATGAGATACTATGCCATAGGATACTGAAAATATTGAAAGATGCATGACTCTTATCTAGTTATCTCATCAGCATTTAACATATATACTGAAAAGAGGAAACTTTTGGCCATTCAAGGAAAGCATGTTGAAAACATGAAGAGTTTCTTGGATAAGAAAAACATGAAGAGTTTCATTCCTCACAAATGCTTCGTAAAATGTTTATAAACCATAACGCAACTGCGGCCACAGATTAATATCCAGCATTTAATCTATACGGGCAATCAAGCGGAAGGAAACATAATTCACAATTAAGTTATCCACCAATGCAAGTAACCATAACATTCAAAGATTGTATGCTGAGAAGTAAGCTGTAAAAAATAGTTTTTGGTACTTCATTGCTTCAAAATCTTACCTGTTTTTCCTCTATACTGTATTGTTTCAAAAGCTTTTGTTTTTCCTCCTCCGTTAGCATTAGATGGTTTGGCTTCAACGCATGCTTTGTGACATTAACAAGCATGTCCGTGATCTGGTAACAGATAAAAATAACAATGAATAGAGAAGTCGTACTAGAAAATATAAATAATGCTCAAAATTTGAAAACTCATAAGGTAAGGTAAGAGTATTAAATGTGCAACATGATTTTTTTAAAATGAAACGAACTTTTCATTGAAACAATAATAAAAGACTGATGCTCAAAAGATACAAACTCTACATAGAAGTGGAAGAATAAAGAACAAAACTAACAATCAACGATTACAAAGGAGGGTTGAAGGCATGTCAATTAAAACAAATAACATATAAATTCAATATATAAACTTTTTAAGATTGTCAATAGCCTTAACTTTGGACTTGGCTTCTAAAGCAACATTCTACAACAATTGTTACCAACTTACCACTATTATAAAAACTGTCATATTCTTTTTTTTAATAGGAAACGAGAAACTTTCATTGACGAGATGAAAAGTTACCTCAAAACCAAAAGATAAATTATAAAAACTGTCATATCAATTCCAAAAAAGGAAATAAACAAGAGACGTGGATCCAAACAGACCTCACAAGTTCTCCAAAGATTTTTCAAGCCCTACTATATTGTTCCTCTCCAACTATATGCCCCACAACATAGCCCACAGCCCTTTTACTCATAACAGGGCAGATAGAAAGGAACTCCTCAAGCATCGAACCCATATCTCTCGGTCTTGCCCCTGAACAAACTCTTGGAAAAAGAAGTCCCACAACGAACTAAAAAAAACACAGCTCCCATGAGGGTGGTCTAAGTCCTAAATTGTGCCTCTAGTCTCTACAAAGGATGCAACACTATGGTCCCATATTCGTAGGCAAAAATATTGAAACACGATCAAGTGGAACTTTTTCCAAGAGTTCGGCGTTCAGAGTTCAAGGACCAGTAATGAGGATGGGGACCCTAATTGCTTGCAATAGCCCTATGCCAAAGGGAGTTAGGCTTGTAGGGAAACTGTCATGACCACTAAAGCTAGGAATGCCTAATTATGAACCCTTGAGTTCCCTACAGCCTAATTCCCCGAGGATGACAGGTTTGGTCGTTTGGACACCTCCTCCCACCTAACTAAATGGGAACCATTACCCTTGATAACCCCTTCCCATAAGAAAAACTTTCATAAGCTTCTCCAAGGATTTAAAGACCAACACAGAGATCCTAAACAAGGAAAGTAAGTAAGTTTGAATACCACACAACATCAACTAAATGAGAGTAAGTAGGTGCCTTTTTTAGGGAAAAAACACCTCTTCCAACAGGCTAAGAGCAAGTTATGTGACCAAGGGGAAAAAGAAAACCACAAACCTGATATGCACTCAAAATCAACAGAAGACAATTCGTTGATTCTAGTCCACAAAACCCTCCTCCCTGTGAAAATATGATGGAGGCTTCTTTCTCTTTAACCATTATAATTTTTTCTTACTGAAAATTTATGGAAGATATTTATTATATGATAAGCTTCTCATCGCCCTTTTTCAGGTAAAAGAGAAAAAAAAGGTTTGAAACCCTTCCCCTATTTTTGAGACCATTGTTTCTTTAAGTAATATCTCTTTTCTACCATGACAAACTCTTG
>JBBMEF010049661.1:0-12913 GCA_037832685.1 Sicyos baderoa
GTGCCGGTCATAGATGCTTCCGTGTTTTTTTTTTTAAATTTCTTAGCCGGTCATAGATGTTAACAATTGTAGTAGTGACAGATTTAAAAATATCATGGAGGGATGATGGAATGACCTAATTATCAAAAAGAAATTTGAGGTGTTTAAGATAATAGGTTCAATCTATGGTAATTATCTACTTTAAAAAAAAAAAAAGTGATATCTCTTACGACCTTGATTGAACCGTGCACAAACTGATCAAGACAGTCATGAATATAAAAATACTAATTTAATTATGTTGTTTTCCTTATAAAAAAATGATTGTGTTGTTCAATAAAATAGAGGGTTGATTTTAAAATAAAATAAAATGAAGGACTTAATTGCATAACTCAATAAATGGTAATGGTTATGAGAAAAATAAAATAATAACGTGATATGAGTAAAAAAATAGTAATGTGATGTATAAAAAGTTGTTGGAAAGAAAATAAAAAGTAGTTAAGAGAATAGTGAAAAAAATGATTTTTGGAAAACGTGATTATAAGAGTAATGATTCCTGGTGGGCCAAACAAGAGAAATCATTACCATTCACATTCTCCCCCTTATTCTAAAAAAATGTGAGAAAATTAAATAAAAACACACACCATGACAACAAAAGGGATAAAATTAGTGTTGAATTATAGAAAATACAAAAAAATGAGAAAGAAATCAAAACACATTGTACAATGAGGATCAGACCTCACATCAACTGCAAAATTACAGCTCCCAACAGTGTGCCGCCATTAAAGGCCAGACAATCATCCTCATCACTCTCAAAAACCCTAAAACGCTCTTTTGCCTTTTACCATAATTCCATAATACAACACCTCAAAATCCCATCCCCAAAAACTCAAAAAGTTCAAAACCCATTACACAAAATCTCAACTTTTTTCCCTCCATGCATTCACATGCACTCTTTCTCTCTCTTCAAAGGGCATCCTTTATCATTAAGGGCATTTAGTTCCTCCACAGTCCTACCCCTAATCCTAGAGCCCCCCCTAAACCCATAATTTCTCCAACTACTTCACCCTTTTACCCATTCTATCCCCATTGTCATAAATATTTTGATAACAGAAAATTATTTTCTCCGATAAAAAAAAGGGGCTAAGCTAATAAGCTATGGCCTTCCATTGCATACAAGAAAAGGACTTAGCCCCACATTTCGCTTTCACTTGGTGTTGGGGCTTGCTCCTTCAGAAATTTTCAATCTTTATTATTGGTATTACTATTTTTATTATTTGCTTTTTGGTCCTTCTTGAGAATTGTGCTTTGCATATATCCCCCCCTCACACTCCTCCACTTTTCTTCTCCACTTTCCTTTGCCCATTTCCCTTCATTCTATGATCTGAGTTTGCCTTTTTCTGCCTTGTTTTTAGTTCTCTGTTTTATTGGTTTTCTTCATATATGTTTTACTGGTCTTTTGATTGATTTTTCTTGGTGTTTTTGGTTCTGTTGTGGAAATGGAGAGGGGGTTGGTTTTTGTATTGGTTGTTTGTTTGGGGAGTTGGAGCCATGCACAAGAAAGTGGAGAAGCTCCAATGGAGAAAACAGAGATGGATGCTCTGTTCTCTGCAATTCAGGGCTTTGTGGGGAATTGGTGGAATGGCTCTGATCTCTACCCAGACCCTTGTGGCTGGACTCCAATACAGGTTACTCTTCCATTTTTAAGTTTCTTTCATTGGTTTTTAATTTTCAATAGGAATCTACTAAGAAAAAACAGGATAATCTGTTTTGTAAAGTCATTATATTAGAAATAGTCAAATTGATAGGGGTGTTTTCATTTTTCACTTGGGATCATAAACATGCCGTCTCAAAATGTGACTTGTTTGGATTGAACTATGTTGCAATATCATTACTCGGTGAGACTTCATAGCAATATATAAGATATAGATGTCGTGATAGATGTCCACGCTATCTATCTGATATGGTATTAAAAGGCATTAAGGTCAAATAGATATTTGGTCTAATAAAAATGAAATTGAGATCGAATTCAAAATTGGTGAGATAAAAGAGGAACTCTCTCGTGTGGGATCGTATGTCGGAAAGAGCATAGAACTCATACTAATATATAAGAAAGATGGAGTATTCCTCTCATGTCCGTACTATCTAATTCGAAGGCATCCTTGCCTAATCAGCCAGCTGGGATCTATTTCCTATCAAGTTTTTTTTAATGTATTTCCAGTCACATATTTTTCTAAAGTTTTGTGAGAGTGCTCTTAAAACTCTAGCCTAGATGGTTTTTGTATTCTTATCTTCTAAATAAAAGTGTTTACCAACTGTTTTTTTGTTTCTAGCTCTTTTAACTCTTGGTTGTTGATTTCTATTCACATTATAGTTTTAAATTCCCAGATTGTGGAATCAACTTAGAAAAAAGGACAATTTGTTTTGTGAAATGATTATGCATCTTTAATGTGATGTGTAAAATGTGATATTTTTTCAGGGAGTTTCTTGTGATATCTATGATGGGCTCTGGTATGTCACTGCACTAAACATTGGACCAACACATGACAACTCACTAGCTTGTGCTCCAAATGCCCATTTCAGACACCAATTGTTTGAACTCAAACACCTCAAAACTCTCTCATTCTTCAACTGTTTTGTCTCAACCACAACCAACAATGCCGTTTCACTTCCAGCCGGAGAATGGCTCGGCCTCGCCGGAACTTTAGAATCCCTCGAATTCCGTTCAAACGCCGCCCTCTCCGCGAAAATACCAACCACTTTGGGAAATCTATCAAAGCTGCAATCTTTGGTTCTGTTACAGAACGGATTTGTTGGTGAAATTCCAGAATCTCTTGGCTATTTGATCAATTTGAAACGACTTGTTCTTGCTGGAAACTTGCTGACAGGCTCAATTGCTCGAAATCTCGGCAGGCTTAGCGAGTTACTGATTTTGGATTTGAGTAGAAATTCGCTGTCGGGTTCTTTGCCGCCAAGTTTGGGAAATTTAACAACCCTTTTGAAGCTTGATTTGAGTAACAACAAATTGAGTGGAGATTTGCCAAGTGAAATTGGCAATATGAGAAATTTAACTCTGTTGGATCTAAGCAACAACAGTTTTTCAGGTGGGTTGAGAAAGTCGTTTGAGAAGTTAAATTCGTTAGAAGAAGTTATCTTATCCAACAACCCGATTACAGGGGAACTCAATATCATAAACTGGAAATGTCTAAAAAATTTGGCGATTTTGGATTTCTCCGACATGGGTTTGACAGGGGACATTCCAGAATCAATGTCGGAATTGAAGAAGCTAAGGTTTTTGGGACTTAGCCGCAACAATCTAACAGGAAACCCCTCGCCAAAACTCGCAACTCTGCCATTTGTTAGCGCGATTTACCTGTTTGGGAACAATTTATCTGGGGACCTTAAATTCTCCGAAGGGTTTTATGGGAAATTGGGAAAGAGATTTGGGGTTTGGGATAATCCGAATCTGTGTTACCCCATTGGAATTGTGATGACAAACAATGCTCCATTTGGAGTGAAGCCATGCGAGGAAGAAGAAGTTAAATTGACGAAAAACCCCATCTTGAAGATGGATTTGGATAAGGGAAATTGGGATTTGGCTGTCTTGAATGGCTGTTCTGGAGCTGGAATTGAAGGGTTTATATGGAAATTTGTTGGGAAGATATTGATGATGGTTTTGTTAATGAATAGGTTGTTATGAAACAAGAAACAGAGTAATAGAAACAGAGGTTTCTTCTTAGAAAAGTTGGCTTTTTGAAAGACAAAAAATGAAGAATAAAAGAAGTTAAATTGGTTGTGGAATGTAGGTTAGTTATATCAACCACTCAATTTGGTTGTCTTTTGTGTAAATATATTAACATTTTCATTTGGAAGGCCTTTTTAGTCTTTTGACAAATAATTTCTCAATTCTTGTTATAAATTCTACTTTAAATAATTACATTCACAAATATGTATGGTGTTTCAGTTTACACCCAAGCCAAATTAGTAGTATATGTCATATGCATATTCATGAGAGAGCATAAGTTTTTACAAAATAAGTTGTTAAAGGTGAGATAGTACTAGTGATCGAAAGAGCTAGTGACACAATGATTTAATTGTTTGGTGGTAATCTAGTTCAACATTAAAAGTTAAAATAAGTTTATTTTTTTGTTGTAACAAATTTTTGCTGTTGTAACAGTTGTTACTTTAGTGGTATGAGACTTATTAATACAGTTCTTGTGTATTTATTGAATTTTCTCTCATTTATACAAGTAAAGACCTTTAGTAATATATTTACAACTAAATAATGAAACTACTACGTCACTAACCTATTCAGTCTTCTAGTAATACTAACAAATTGAAAGTGTGTATCTATGAGCTGAAATCACTCCTCAATTGTTGATTAACTAAAAATAATAGAAGATGTGACATTTTCGATATATATGGCTTTAGTTAAACAACTAATTAGAACTCAAGAAAATTCATAAATTCAAATCACTCATCGACTATTAAAGACAAACTACAAAAAAAACTCGTACAAAACTAATTTGTAGATAAGTGATCATTATTGATTATATCTATAACCTATTAATTCTCCCACACCTTCTTAATTCTTACATCAACATATCGGAAGAGGGTGTTACAAATAAGAAATGTTTTTAGACTCATGCGACAATAAGTTTTAACCTTCTAAATTTAACTAAAGTTGTTGCAATTGCAATAATTTAACGCTATCAAATATGATATAAATGTTGATGGATACTAGAGGTGCACAAATAACTCGCAACCCAAGAAATTCGAACCAATCCAACCCAATTTGATAGGTTGGGTTGGGTTAAATATATTTTTGGGTTGGATTGAGTTCAAAATCAATTTTTTTTGGGTTGGGTTGGTTTAATGGTTGACCTAAACTTAACCTAACCCGACCAATCCAAATTTATTATTTAATTATTATTTTTTTTTTTACCTATAACATAATTATTATGTTATTTAATTATATATATACATATTTATTTTATTTAATTATTATTGTTAGACTTTTATTTTTTAATATTTTTTAAACTTCAAATCTATTGATGAAATTTTGAAATTAGGTAAATTTGAATTTCGCATTTGCAATAAAAATCTACTTATGCTAATGTTCGTCATAAATTTATAGAAATCGAAAAAAGGACGTTAGAGATTGTTTATTGAGTACATTGTTTATCACGATGGGCTTTTTTTAATTTTAGGTTACTTGTAAATTTTGTGAACTTTAGATTAGTTGCAATTTTATGAATCCGATAACCCAACCCAACCCAAAAATAAAGGGTTGGGTTGAGTTGGATTGTGTCATTAATTGGGTTGGAGAATTGACCAACCCAAATTTTTAGATTGAGTTAAAAATTTCCTCAACCTAACCCAACCAACTCAACCCATATTTACCACTCATAGATGCAATGATAGATAATTAACGCTATAGTGTATGAATGGAATAGAATTCAAATAAAAAAACACAAGAAATCTGGATCATAATTTTAAGAGAAAGAGAAAGAGAAAGAGAGGGAAATAAATAAATTTATGGGATGAAAATTAATATATGTAAAGGGTGGAAGGACAATAATGTTTGGAAAGTGGATGAGTGTCCAATCCCGAGGCAGAGGCCGGTAACGCCCTACACTTCTCCATTCTCCAAACATAGTCTTTTATTAGACTAATTTCAGAAATTTCATAAGGTGTCATATAATTTTCTTTTCTTTTTAATTTTATTTTTTTTAAAACTTTTTTTTGGGGAATTAAATGTGCCAAGTACAGCAAATTGTAGGAGCCACGTAGACAAGTTTTACCTTTTCTTTTAATAATATTTTAAGCTAATTTATAAAAATACTCCACGGTGGTTTGTGAGTTAGAATATACATTATCCAAAATCGAATATCATAACCAAATTCTTCCTAGTATTGACTATGGTGTTTAATTTGTTGGATTGAATATTTCGTACACAAATTTAATAAAATATTATTATAAATAATATTGATGAAAATCGTGACCGTGAGGTGGAAATGGATTAATACGGCTAAACAAAATAATCAATCGTGCGATTGATTCATTATTTGGCTATTATTGTTGTACTATTATTATATTTATAATTATATATGATGTGGTGTAAAATTATAAATATATTTTTTAAATCAAACGTATGTTGAATAATATTGCAAGATTCTAGATCATTCAACTATTTTCTAGATGTCTAAAGAAGGTTCTAGATTGGTAAATTAGAGAATTATAGAATACCATTTGAAATTAATATCTCTTTATAATTAAGCCAAGGAAATCGTAGATATTAATTTGAAATTAATTCAAATTTCACCTTATGCACCCCAAGACCTTCTATGACCAATTGAGCTACCCTATGATGGTTAAAAAGAGAAACCACCTCAAAAGTTAGTTTTTCTTCAATATTAATCCAGGCTTTATTGAAGTTAATAAACATTTTCTTAATCCCTCCTGGCTAAGAGCATCTCCTATTGGAATTTGCTGGATGATACTCATACAAAACTTAACACATGCTTTTAAGAATAATCCATCTTGGCAATGACCAATCTTTATCATGTCCTGATTCTTTCAAAATCTCTATCAACCAATCTCTAAACCCGATCGAAGCATCCGTTCCATCAACAAGAATCTATTACTCGAACGAAACTAGATCTCGTGGAATCACATCGAACCGAACATCTTTCAAGGAAATCCCATCTTGTTTTGCTTGGTACTGGATCAAAATTTTAGTACTCAAACCGACAAATTCATAAATATATGAGGTTGAAGTTCAGCTTGGGATGTGCAGTAATGAAAAAGTGTATATGCTTTAAAGTGGTAGGCTTGGGACTGTTTTGGTATTTAATTAATCACCCAATTGGGGTTGTTTTTTTTTTTTTATCTTTTGACTAACACTACACTAATAATTTTGAGGCAATGATGTGGAATCTAATAATTGCGTGGACCCCAATTCATAAAGCATACAGGAAATTCGCTAGGCTTAAAAAATCACCACTATCTGAAATATTTTTACATGAAAATCCTTATCCACCTTTAGAACAATAAAACAAAAAAAAAATATATATATATATATATACCAAAGTTACAAAAATGTCTTGTTAAAGGTGAGTAAGTGTGCATACTCATCTTATGTAATTTTTTTATAAAATTATGGAGAAACTCGAATCCAAGACCTATAAGTTATTAGGTGAGTATTGACACCAGTTGAGTAATTACTCTGTTAACTAGTATAACTTAAGTTAAAATACCATTTTGATTTCTCATCTTTGAAAATGGTATATTTTAGTTCATACTTTTCTTTTAATTATTTATTTATTTTTTAAATAAAAGATCACCAACTTTCTCTATAAATTTTAGAAATATATTTGCCCTTTTGTTTTTTATTGTATTAAAAGTTTCATTGTTATTGTAATTTAAATTAGTATTAATTCCAAAATTATCACAAAAATTAAATGTAAATTTTTTTTTTTAGACATTTAAAAGTTAAGAGTCAAGAATAAAATAAACTGAAAAAAAAAACTGAAAAATTCAAGAAGTTAAAGAAATTCAGTTTTTAGACATTTACCTTTTGTCTTTGAGAAATGTTGTAGGGTTAGGGTAAATTTAAATTTTCATTTCAAAAAAAAAAAAAAAAATTATATCAACCAACACACAATAATTTGAAAATAAGAAAATTTAAAATCTAGATAATCTAATACTCAATATTCTAATAGTTAGACATAAAAAATAAAATGTTTACTTTCTAAAATTCCCCAATGCTAAATAAATGAAAGATATGAAACATAAATAAGTAAAAGTATAGTGAAATGATTGTGGAATTTTTACTTATGTCTCTTTTTTAATGGACAAATTCCCTTAAATAATCACAAAAAAGACATACTTTATAAATCCAGGGCCCAAAAAGGCATCCAGAGAAGAGTCATGGGACCACGGAAGGAGCATCCAGCGAAGGCTCATGGGACCGCAGAGACCACTTTAAAGCCGACCCGACGGTCTTTTGTTTCTATCACAAAATTATGGTCCAAAAGAGAGTACGAAAAATAATTTTAAAACATTTAAAACATAAAAATAATTTTAAAAGGTTTAGAACATTTGTTTTCCAATTTTTTCAAAAGAATTATTTAGGCGTTTTGATAACTATTTTATTTTTGTTTATGAAATTTAAATTTAAAACTATTATTCTAATCTATGGTTTTATTTTTAGATTTTATTTATATTTTTAAAAATCAAACAAAATTTTGAATGAAAAAGTAACTTCTAAAAATTAGTGGAATCGGGTTATAATTTACTTAAGAAAAGTAAAATTTTATATAGAGAATTTAAATGAAAAAAGCCTAAATTTCAAAAAAAAAAAGGATTATCAATTGTTGGTTTTAGTCTTTCAAAAGCTTACTTTGTAATTTTTCTATCCTTAAACTTTCGTTTGTATGAATTTCGTTTCTACCGAAAAAAAAGCATCATATTATTTTAAGTAAATAAATGTTATAGCAAAAAAAAAAAAAAGTTGTTAGAGACTAAAGTGTTACAAAATTAAAAATACATAAATTAATTTGTTACAAATTAAAGTTAAATATCAATTCAAATATTATGATTTTAAAGTCATAAGTTCAAATCTAATTATAGTCTCAAAATAAGTTTGAGTAAAAAAAAAAGGTTTTTCCAAGAATAGACCAAATTGATAAAATATTTACAACACTAGGCAAATTTGAATTTTTTTAGCAATTATAGTCAAATATACGGTATAAAGTAATATTTTGTATATTGAATAACTAATACATAATACAATATGATAAATATTATTTATATTGTATATTTGATTATGTATGCTAAATATTTTCAAATTTGCCTAGAACTGTAATTATTTTGTAAAATTGGACTATCGATAGAATTTTCAAAAAAAAAATCAATAGTTTATGCTAATATATATATATATTTTTTTTTTGGGGCCAAAAAGCAGTCATATTGCGAATTCAAAGAATGTTTTTCCTTTATTTGATCGATTTAATAAGATGAAATTCTCAGCCCTTTTTGTATGAATCAATTCCCTCATACTAATTAATAATGTAAGTTGAGAAGAAAGCTACTTCTAATTAATATCTAAATACGCCTTTTGTTACTTTTGGAAGCATCCAAATCATAATTTGATAGTCAAACTTTAAAGTTTTGGATCGCAACATACTATTCTTTTCCTTCCAAATATGTGTTGTAATGTTTTAGTTTGAGTTTACACTAAATGCTCAATGAGAAAACTCTTTTTTTTTTTTTTTTTTTTTTTAATCAAAATTTGAAAGAATTTTTTTTTTTTTTAAATACACGTTTTGATTTATGAAATTTTGTTAAAATTAGCATTCTTCCTTGAAAGATAAAATCATATATGTTTGAGGAAATACAATTTTAAATTTTAAAAATAAAAAATGAAAATGATTATCAAACATGGTCTCGCTTATTCATCGAGTTACATTTAAATTGACATCAAATAACAATAGGACATCTTTTTCAAAAAAAATAAAATAATAACAATAGGACATTATAAAATTCTCTATAATTTGAATATACTAGAATTTAATTTAGAATTAAATGTCTTTTTTTATCACAAAATTAAATGTTCATTATTTGGAGAAGTTTAGGAGTTACTTTTTATAATTTTAAATACTACTTTAGTCTATAGTTTAAAAAACTTAAAAATATCGAATGGGTCTTGATTGGTTATCGACACAAACTCGTAACTTTGGTATTAAACTAAAATACCATCAAACAATGAAACCATCATACCCTTTCGATAATTTATATTGTCATTGTTGACACATGAATAACTTCACATATTTAATTCGTGAGCGAATATGGACGATAATAATGATTTTTTTTTTTTGAGATGATACGACTGTGAGACATTCAAATATTTATTTATTTTTATCATTTATATGAGTGTACATTTGATTGAGTTAAAATGTGAGTTAGAATAACTTTGTTTTATTTTTCTTTAATTCTATCATGTTTTAGTTTATTTTTATTTTTTTGTTTCATTTCTTATTTTGAATATAAATTAAAATCTGCCCGTGTACCTTCCATTTTTATAAATGTTACATAAATATAAAAAACCAAAATGAAAAGACTTCAAGCTAGATAGAACCAATAAGAAAGAGATGCATGAATGGTAAGAAGTCTGGATGAATGCATGGCTAATATAATAGCAACCTGTAAGTTTGAAAACTTTTAAGTTATAAACTTTTTAGTTATTGAAGTTTTGTATGAAAAATCATTTTTTTTTAGTACAAATTGGGAAGGGCATTACAATATCAAACCATTTTTTTTTAGTACAAGTTGGGAAGGGCATTACAATACTCCCTTATAAAGATTAAACCTGTAATGCTGATGTTAAACTTGTTTACAACCAAATAATGAAACTATTACGCGACTGACTTATTCGGTATGATAAATCGTTTTAGTCATTATAATTGTATCAACGAAAATTCTAAATTTTCACAAGTATATCAATTTAGATTTAAACAAACTTAGTTTTGAATTTACATAAATGAACAAGTTTATGACAATTTATTTCAAACGTTAAACAATTTTCAAATCGATATGTACTAAAAAAAAAAAAAATCAAATGAATGGTCTATGTTTTTTAGGAAGATCTGTAGAAACTTTGAATGAACGGTTTTCAAACCAAAAATTTAAATTGATTCATTTTGTACCATTTAAATTATTTTTAGTATAAATTCGACCAGAGAAACCACAAAAAGCTATTGATTCATTTTTTACAATTTGAAGTTTAATTCATATAAATGTAAGTTTTAATGTAACAAATAATATTTGCGTATGTCGAAATTTTGTCTTTGAGATCAACGATGAATTTTTATGGAATGGAGACGAATTACCTGCAAAACAAAGAAAAACTGGCTATCGGTATAGTGTGAGCCACGCCGCCTCTGATTCCTAAGTCAGTCGAAGTTGAAAGAGGTAAGTAGGTGAGTCGGATTTAGGGTTTTAGAATTGCTTACTAATGAACTTACATATATATATAGGGAGGAGTACGCAACCACATTTGGTCAAAATCACTCTTAGTTTAGGGAAATATTCTTCTTTTTAGGTAAATATTCCCATTTTAAGCAAATATTTCTATTTGGACCGAGTCCTAATAGGGTCTAGCCGTAGATAAGGAAAAACAACAAAGATGGGCGCAAACGATGCGTGCATCGAAGTCCAAACGGGCAAGATATGCTAAAAAGGGGATTGAAGTCGGGTCGAGTCGACCCAACTCGGCCTATCTTGACCCTGGCTGACCCGATCGGGTCAGCGCCCAACCCGACTGACCCGATCAGGTCTGCCCTCACCCCGCCTGAGGCGACCTCTGCGCCTGCGCAGGTTGGCCCGCGCGTTTGGGCGTCTACGCGGGCTGATCTGTGCTTTGGGCACCTGCGCAGGCTGACTCGAGTACTCAAGTGTCCTCACGGGCTTGCCCGGGTACTCGGGTCAGCGCCTGACCCAGCTGGCCTGCTCAGGTTTGCCCCCGCCCCGCCCAAGGCGACCTCTGCGCGAGCAGAGGTAGATAGGTGGGCGCCTGCGCAGGCTGGCTCGCGCGCCTATGCGTCTACGCGGGCTGATCCGTGCTTTGGGCACCTGCGCAGGTTGGCCCAGGTAATTGGGTATCCTCACGGGCTTGCCTATCTAAACGCCTACATACTCGTCGGCGCTCGGCCCGACTCTCAAACTCTTAATTAAGTGCGAACTTCTTTAAATGACTTGGGCCTTGCTCTGTAGGTTCGAGCATATCTTGCCCATCCTCTCAAGCCTAATTTTGACCATGACAACATATAATTTAGAAAAATACTACCATTACGAGTTGGCAAAGTCATGGTTAAAGAAAGTTTGATTGATCTAAGATGTTATGAATTCACTCGATTCACAACTATTTACATAATGTGAATGAAAAATAGTGATGTATTTAGTTGAAAAAAAAAGAAAAAAATAGTTAGAAAAAGAATAAAAAATAGGTGATTTTTGGAATATGCACTTGGCAAAAGGAATGATATCCGATAACTCAAATATAAGAATCATCCAGATTCTCATTCTCTTCCTTGTTCTTGGTAGTCCAAAGTCCAAACACACCCCTTAGCAAACCGAGCTAGCCCGAATTTAAGCATGTAGTTGGGTTAAGTAAAACCTCGGTTAGGTTAGGAGAACCCACGTGGGTTTAAGACCGTTGTATAGAATTACACAGAAAACGGTCAAATACATGACATAAAGCTTAATGCCCTGCTCAGCTCATTTTCCCACACCACCAACACTTTATTTATATATATAACATTGCGTCCAAATTCTAAACCATTACCCCACAAAATCAAAATCCGAGCCTCCTGAAAATTCCCAGCTCCAGACTTCGCCGGACCATGGCACCCATTGTGTTCTTAGTGTTTTTCATTGCCCTAACTGGCCGATCTTGTAAGTCCCAACAACTTGGGTTTGTTTTTTAAATTCTCTTAAGATTTACCCTTGTGGGTTTTCATTAATATTTGTGGGTTTTTGTTTTTGTGTCCATTTTAGATGCCAACTATTGCTTATGCAGAGATGGAGTTAGCCAACAAGTGCTTCAAAAGGCTATAGACTACGCTTGTGGAGCTGGAGCTGACTGCTCTCCGATTCAGTCCAATGGCGCCTGTTTTCAGCCCAACACCGTTAAAGATCACTGCAATTACGCCGTCAACAGTTATTTCCAGAGAAAGGGACAAACCCAAGGCACCTGCGACTTCTCCGGCGCCGCCACGCCCTTCGTCACCCTCACCGCCTGTAACTCCCCCCTCCGAATTTACCCTTTTTGCCCCTCTTCTTCCCACACCATTCTCTAATTGCTTTTTTTTTTTTTTTTTTTTTTTTTTTTTTTTACAGCTCTTCCCTCTGGTTGAGTTTTCCCCTCCAACACCCG
>JBBMEF010049671.1:0-12909 GCA_037832685.1 Sicyos baderoa
AGAATTGACCAACCCGAATTTTTGGGTTGGGTTGAAAATCACCTCAACCCAACCCAACCCATGTTCACCCCTATGTAGCACAATTGGATGCCACATAAATTCCTTTACTTTTTTATAAATTCTATTAATAAAAGAATTTTTTGTGGCACCAAATGGTGTCATATTCCCAAAAAGTAGGGTTTCCCTACACATGCATGTGTATGAGAGTTTTTTACTCAATTTCAAATCCTTGAATTTGTTACATAATTAGTTAAAATATTGTTATTCTTTTTATTAATTAATAGAAATAAGGGTGGGGGCTTACAATGCTCAAATATGTTTTCTATATTTTAATAAATTTAATTCAAAAAAAGAAAGTAGACACAAACTTTAATCCTAAAAAAAAAAGTAGATACTTGCTTAATTCATTTTCTAGACGTAGACATTCTCCAAGTTTTTCCTAAAAGAAAATCAGGGTTGTGGTGACTATATGTTATTGGCCTTTTACTTGGTATCTACCACTACTATATGTAATTCGATTGGTAGAAAAGTGTCTCATATCTTTATAAAAAAAATTATTTAATAGTTTTTCATCTTTTAGTTGGTCACGGTCTGAAATGTGGACCGGGCACAAGGTAACCCTTGAAGAGTCTTGTTTATCTTTTTTTGTCACTTATTTTTTAGAGAGTTCATGTAAGTTTTGATTTTTTATATTAAAAAAAAATTAGGGCAAACTTTATAAAATGACGAAAAAGGTCATTGTTGTATATAGAATTTTTATGTTCAGTCTTAAATCAAGAGAAGAAATTAGGATATGTAAAGAAAAAATAAAATAAAATATTTTAAAAATAATAGTATAAATAAAATAGACCAGAAAAAAAAAATAGCTCACAAACAAATTTCCATTTAAATAAGTGTAGGGAGAAACCTGAATTAGGGGCTCTCTTTTTCATCTTTACAAGAGAATTCCTTCAGGCTCGGGCAACCTCTTATTTACTTTTCCCTTTTCCCAAACAATATATTTTTATAATAATTCCTTACAAAAAAAAATTATTTAATATTTAAAACGATAATAATTATGCATTGGTTCTCTAGAAAAAGTAGTCCCCAGTATTATTAATATTATTCTTTCAAATTGCCACTTTTTAAGAAATAATAATAATTATTATTATTATTGTTATTAAAAAAAAATCACCCACCCACTTTTGAAAAATCAAATAAATTTTATATTATTATTTCTCTGCCGGATTCCCAACCATACTCAATTACCATTTTTTTAAAACAAATAAAAAAATAAACCCCTTGAGAAAATTGCATTCTTTATGGCCATAATTCATTATTCTTTTAATTAATTAATATTTTGAATCTAAATTTGGACAGTCTTTGATAAAGTTAAGTTAGGCCAATGGTTTCATTAATCTGAGCATTTTTCCATTCAAATCAAAAGCTGAGTCTTATTTATTTATTATTATTATTATTATTATTTTTTCCTTCTTATCTTTCATAATATTTTTCAATGTCTAAAAATAAAAAAATAAAAAAATAAAAAAATTATTGTTCTTGTGCTGGGCTTTTCCTTTTAGCAAAATTATTCAAGTGAACAGTCCTTTTAAAGTTTTGCAGGTAATATAAAGATTATAATCTCTCACTGTGAATCCTTTTCTCATAATTTTTCATGCTTTTTTTTCCCCACTCTTGAAAAATAAAATCCCCCCAAAAAAAAGTAAAAAAGAACTTCCAATTTTTGAGTTCTAGTTCCATTTCATTTTTCTGGGTTTTGATTTTGAAGAATTTTTCTTCTTCTTTTCTCATGAAAGATTGAAAATTAGTGAATGAAAAATGAGTTTTAATAAATAGCTGAAGAAAATATTTGTTGGGTTTATTTTTATTTTTATTTTTTTGCCATTTTTAAGTAATGGAGGGAAGAGATGGTGGTTCAAGTAGTGGGGTTACTGTTGTTGGATCAGAAGCTCCATCGGAGTACCAAATAGCTCCGAGAACCGCCGATATTCCACCGCCGACCGGTGGATCAACGCCGCCGCCCACGGCGGCGGCGATTACTCAACCAGCTTCTGCTCCGCCGCCCACGGCGGCGTTCTCAGTTCCGGGAAAGAAGAAAAGAGGGCGGCCCAGAAAATATGGGCCTGATGGCTCTGTTAATACGGCTCTGTCTCCTAAGCCGATATCGTCGTCGGTGCCGCCGCCGGTGATCGATTTCTCGTCGGAAAAGAGGGGGAAAGTGCGGCCGGCGAGCGCTGTGAGCAAAAGCAAGTTCGAGGTTGATAATTTAGGTAATGGGGTTTTATTGATTCAATCAATCTGATTCTGTTTCTGTAACTTAGTTTTTTTTTTTTTTTTTTTCATTTGAACTTGGTTTGGGTTGTATTGATGATGTTCATTGCTAGTACTGCTTTGGATTGAATGATTCTGTTGTTTTGGGACCTGGGTTTTGGAGATAAGTGTTGGATTCTTTGATTAAGGTCATATGGTTGATCTGATTATGAAAAGGCTTTTTCTAGGTTGGTCTTAGAATGTTTGAATCTCCTTGTTTTTTTGTTCTTGTTTGAACACTCTTTGTTTCTATCTCTCATTTTAGCTATTTTTCTGATCCTGAAATGATGATTGAGTCACTTAGAGAAAAGGGTGTCTTCATTTTTCTTTGTTCTGATTTGATTTTGATTTCTTAGCAAGTTGTTGTTAGACTCCATGATATTTCATTATCTTCCATTGGTTTTAGTTATGAGAGGAGTAGCCACATGCCCTATTGGGAATGGGAACACCATCCTTTTAAGTTTTACCTGCTCCTCGGGTCGAATACAAATTTTATGAATCAAATGCTCTGCTAGCTCTAGTACCATATTAGATAGTGTGGTGTTTCATCTCAAAATCACTTAGTAGTACGGGGAGTAGCCCATATATCTTGTAAAGATGTTGAACCATGTTCGATAAGTGAGTATCTCCAGAATGGACTTATTAAGTAGTGCACTGGTTTTCCGTTAGTTGCCTCTCTGCTCAGCTACAGTGTAATGTAGATGTTGATTAATATAATTAAATTTACTCCAACCCATCGGATTAAGTTTTTAGGTTGATTGTTGATTTAAAATGTTTCAACATGGTAACAGAGTAAGAAGTCTGGTGTTCGAGTTTCTCTCGAATGATGATTTTAATTCCACAGTAGTGCATCCTTAGGAGAAGTAATTGGTTGAAGTCTCTGAATCTATCACTTGGCATGGAAGTTTAGAAGTCTCTATATTTGGTTTGAAAATATTATTATTATGTTGCTATGTCAAACTTTTTCTTTAAAGATTCATTATGCTGCTGAATGGTCTATCATTCAATTTAGTTTGTTGCTGTGTTTTGATCTTTTCTCTGAATCTGTCCTCAGGTGACTGGGTTCCATGTTCTGTTGGTGCAAATTTTACACCTCATATCATCACTGTCAATACGGGCGAGGTAAAATGTTCAAACTTATCTTCTTCGAAGCTGGACTAATAAAACCTACATAAAAGAACTTTTCGTTTTTTTTGAATTGTAACATGCATTATGGTCAGTCAATAAAGAGATTAAGTTCTTTTTCTGTTTACTTCTATCTCATTTTTGGAGTTGATCTTTTCAGGGTAGATAATTTTTGTAAATAGCTAAATTTTTTGATGAAATCCATGAACTTTGGTTGTTTCTTCTAATTTCTATTTACTCTCTAGTCCCCAAGGGTTGGTTGAAGACTTGGGCTTTGAAGGTGTGCTCCCCTCAAGGTTCTAGGTTCGAGACTCACATATGACATTAATTTGTAGACACCTCTCATGTCTCCCGGCGTTTGGCCTAAGGACGGGCGTAGTTACCCGTGTTTCAAAAAAAAAATCTATCTACTCTCTAACAAATGGGGAAAGTTTTCAAAACACATCCATTTGTTTATTTTCTTGCAATGAAGCGAGTGAAAAGAGTTTGGAGTTATTAAGAAAGAACTGGAAATAACACGCAAGACAAAGAACACATAGATTTACGTAGCTCATTACCATTATGTTATCTACGTCCACGAGCAAAGGAGAGAAATCATCTTATTTAGAAGATCCTGAAGAAAATAACTGTTTGGCCAAAGGACAAGAGTTTTAAAAGAGTTCATTTAGTGCATTTATCATAAAATCCTAATATATCAAATGTCCCAATTTACATAAAAGTCCAACATGGAAATATAAAATATGATTAGGTAACCGAGACCCCGTACTGAGTATTTGTAGTGCTACATAATTCAAGACATTTCAACATTAACTCGTACACTTCCATCCTTCCTTTTTCCGATCAACTATGTAACAAAAAATTTCTTCTCACTCAGGATATCACAATGAAGATAATATCCTTTTCTCAACAAGGGCCTCAAGCTATATGCATTTTGTCTGCGAATGGTGTGATCTCAAGTGTCACTCTCCGTCAGCCCGACTCCTCTGGAGGAACACTAACTTATGAGGTGATGCTTTTAATTTGGTCTCCTATAATGGTTTAATTCCTAGTTGAATCGTAATTTGGTTATGAATGTGATTATTTTCTCTGTCTCTTGGTTCTTGTTACCATGATTTTAGGATTCAGTAAGTAAATAACATGCCAATAATGGTTCCAGATACAGTCACTTGTATGTATGTATGTGCTCACAAGTCACATCTATATGAAGCTGCTCTAAGAAATAGTTACAGTTCCATACATATTATTAATTCTAAAGCTGAATACTATGAAGGCTAAATTTAGTTTTCATGAGCATTTAATGTCTACTTTTCTTTGAAGACCAAGCCTTTCCAATTATGAACATTACCTTCCTAATATTGCACTTGGATGTCAACACGTATTCTACTGTTCTCGTCTTGCTCGTCAGGTAAAAGCATCTTATCTCTGACCTGCACGCCAATCACAACCAGATTGTTAATTACTTCTTCTAGCTATTGAGTATCGACTCCAATAGTTAATACGGCTTCAAAGTATCGTCCCTCTTGAATTATCGCTTTTATCTTCACAGAAGAAGCTTCATTTAACATTCCATTCCATGTAGTGTAGCTAAATCTGAATTCCCTGCTTTTCTTTTCCATTTAGTATCTTTGATCTGTTCTCTTATGTTTGTGATGTTCGACTGGGGCCTTACGACTGTAACTAGACACTCCAATACTGTTTTGGAGTTGACTCATGAGTTTCACTGAATGTTATTTCACATGTTCTGAGTAAAATCTTCGTGATGGTCTAAGTTTGTTGGAAGACGTTACGACGGATTGTAAAACTAATGGTTCCAAATAATAGACAAGAAAACCATCATGGGGTAGCTTAATTGGTCATGGAGGGCCTTGGGGTGCATAAGGGTATGGTTTCAAATCCCATGATGGCCACCTACCTAGGAATTAATTTCAAATTAATACCTACGGGTTTCCTTGGCATCCAAATGTTGTAGGGTCAGGCGGTATGCCCCGTGACATTAGTCGAGGTGCGCTTTCCACGCGAAAACTGTCCCGGACAGTCACGGATATCAAAAAAAAAAAAAAAAAAACAAATAATAGACAAGAAACTCATTCATATAGAAGGAGGTATATTTCAAGAGTATCATCAGAAACCTGGTCATCAAAATGAATCTGGCTAGAAAAATCTTTGATTGCAAGCTTCCATTTTGATAGTTTCAGTCCATTGTTACATAATCATTGGTTTTCAAGTGATGATGATTTTTTTTTTTCATTCTTGACAATATCTGTTACTTAACTACTTCATATCAAACAAGTTCCTCTTGCATAGGATGTTGATTTTTCATCAATAGGCGGAATCTCTCATATCGTTTTTCTTTTTTGTTCACAGGGTCGATTCGAAATACTGTCCTTGTCTGGCTCATTCATGCCTAGTGATAATGGAGGAACGAGAAGTAGATCTGGTGGAATGAGCGTTTCCTTGGCAAGTCCAGACGGGCGTGTCGTAGGCGGTGGGGTAGCTGGTCTATTAGTAGCTGCAGGGCCTGTTCAGGTATGGTACTTCTGTTTACTTCCCTGCAAATCCAAGGCATGGAATTTGAGAATTTGCTTATTAATTTATGTCTCTGAAAAACTAGGTTGTAGTAGGGAGTTTTCTATCTGGAAATCAACAGGAGCAGAAACCTAAAAAACCAAAACAACAAAACATTTCAGCGGCCTTGCCAACTGCTGCCATTCCGATATCTTGCGTCGATCCTAAGTCTAACCTCTCGCCTTCCGGTTCCTTTCGTGGCGATAACTGGTCGATCCTGCCGAATGATTCAAGGAATAAGCCAACTGATATCAATGTATCTCTACCCACTGCATGATCTGACCTTCATAGCTTATTGTAAAAGTCACACCACCCTCTCCAATTTGCCACCAAATCTTGTTTCATGGTCAATGTAACTTACCATTGTACTTCCATTGTAGAATTTCAAACTCCCATTTCCCCTGTTGATCCCTCTCTGTTAGCCTTTTACTTGGTAGAGTAGCTATAGCCTCCGGACACAACCGCGTCGAGTAGAATAGTTTAATGTAATGTGAAGACTTTTGCTTTTCTTCATATCATGGTTTGATTTTATGATACTTTCTTTTCGTCCATATTGACATCGATCAACTCGTCTTCCTCGAAATTGACCAACTTGTCTTCCTCAAATCTGTCTCTGTTGCTTGGATTCATTAGATTTTGATGTAACTCTTGAGGATGTGTTTGGTTTGAATTGAAAACTCTTTTGCAGGTAGCCTTAAGTGAAAGGGACCTTGAAAGTTGAAACCTAAACAAACTGTCAATCCATCAGCTGTTATAGATTAGAACAAAAATTAATTCCCAAATAATAGCCAAAGCTTAAGCCAACTGCCATCAACATAAAAAAAAAATATAAATTAATCATTGATCAGTTTAATTAGAGAGGTGTTTGGGGCAAGGGAAATGGTAATGGTTCAGAGTGGAATGGTAATGACAAGGAGAATAGAGTGGGGAATGATTATGAGAGGAATGATTATTTGTGTTTGGGATGAACGTAATGATATTGGGTGAAATGATTATTTGTATTTAAAATAATGGTAATGATTATGAGAAAATTAAAATAATGAATATGATGTGAGTAAAAAATAGTGATGTGATGTATGAAAAGTTATTGGGGAGAGAATAAAAAGTAGTTGGGAGGAGAATGAAATAGTGATTTTTGAAAAACGTGATTATGAAGGTAATGATTCTCGGTGCCCCAAACAGAATGAATCATTCGCATTCTCATTCTCCCCCTTATTCTTGGTGGCCCAAACACCCCTACGTAATTTGCTTAAATTAATCAATATATTAAGCTTGCTTAAGCAATGAAGTTAGTAGAGTGAATCATGCATCTATCAAAGAAAAGAAAAGCTCTTAAGTTGACTTGCTAGATTTTGTCTAGAACATTGATTGTGACTGAAAAAAAGCTCAATTAATTCCTCATTATTATAGTTGGATTTTCTTTAGCCTATTCAAATATGCCATATGCTTCTCTTCTAGCATATTGCCTTTTCTTTTTATATCGATTAAATTACCACTTTTCTTTGCTTACTTCTTGGTTATTATATCTATTGTTTTTCCTGTAAATCCAACGATTGAAAACTTTCAAAATTTTCATGAATCTATATGCTAAATTATGAGCTTGGTCTATTTGTTCAAATTCTCAATCAATCATACGTTAAACAATTTATATTACGACCCTCAATAATAACAATTTGAAATGAAAGACTTAGAACCTTTTATTTTTAAGACGCTGATAATTATTGACTTATTGTTTTTTGATAATATATACGATTACACGAACATTTCACTAGAGCTATATACTAACCTATGACAACTCGAATATAAGTGTTTAATTTCTAATTAGTGACATACTTTCAAGTGTTTAAATATAGTAGCACAACAATAATTAAAGAGTAAAACTCTCCTACACATGGAAAGGTAGGGGAGTCCTACCATTTGATGATGTGGCACCATTTGTGCCACAAAAATTATTTTATATTTTAATAATTATCATTTATGAAATGACTTTTTGTGGCAACCCCATACTTAAAAGGTATGGCTCCCCTACCTTTCCATATGTAGGGAAGTTTTACTCATAATTAAATTACCAATTTTTCTTGTGGAATAAATTGAGCAAGTGGCCAACAAAAGCATGATTTACATGATATGATAGGACATTAAAATATGAATTTATGATTTAAAAAAACATATCTTTGAATCTCCACCTCAAATTTATAAAATTTGTAGTTAAAGATAAAAGTACATATAAGTTTTAAAATATTGATTTTGAAAGTTTTCAAAACTTCACTTGCACTACGAAAAAATTTGTACGCAACAAATGGAAATGGAAATAATATTTTTTAGACTAATTTAAAATAAAAACGGAATGATTATGAATAGAAACTATGCCTAATAATTCTAATACAATAAAAGTAAAATTGAAACTTTTAAAAAAATTAGGACGAAATTGAAAATTGTGTTAAGAAATGTTGAGATTTGTTCACGATGAGACAGGATTTTGATAAGCTCAAGCGTTTTTTTTAACCAGAGAATTAGAAACAGCGGGAAAATCCGTTTGTTGAATTTCTCCCAAAGCATTATTATTAGCCTCCAAAAGAATATATTTCTCTAAAATAAATATTAGAAAAATGGGGGAAAAGTTATTGAACTTCTTATCTCTAATAAAGAGAGTTGAGTTCAACCCACATAGTCTATGATCTAACTAAGATTTTGTTTGATAATTATTTTGTATTTTATTTTTTATTTTTAACTTTTGTTTTTTTATTTTTTATTTTAAAAAATAATTATTTTTTATTTTAAAAAATAAAAACAGTATACAACAATTGCTTTAGTTTCTGTTTTTTAAAATAAAAAAAAACATGCTTGATAATTGTTTTTTTTTTCAAACATCATATTTCAATAAGTTTTTTTTTTGTTTTTTTTACTATTTATTTTTTATTTTTTCATGTTTTTTTAAAAACAAAAATAAAACTTATTTTTAAAAGCTATTCTTTTTTTTTTTTAGTTTTAATATTTCCTTTAATATTTTAAAAATCTTTTTAAAATTTCAAAAACGTTTCTTCAAAATTTTGGTAACAAAAAACAAGAACAATTACCAAACCAATTTGTTTCTCAAAAAGAAGAAACAAAAACGAAAAAATGTTACACTCTTAATTCCCAATAAAATTCTAAAGCATATTTGAATCAATCTAACCTAACTGATGATACTTCAAGTAAAAAAGATGACACAAAAAACATATTCCCAAAAGGCTTCCATTTAAATTAACAGGTGAAACAAGATATGAACTTTCATACATAAATTCTAATTAATTAGTTGTGTGCGCGCGGTAATAAGCCTAAAAACATGAAACACATTCACTGTGAACTGAACGATTGATCTCACCCTAACCAAGCCCTGTTCCAGCCTCCTTGCTAGGCGCATCGGCCTTAATACGAGGCGGCCTAACTATACGATCTATAAGTCCGTAATCAAGAGCTTCCTGGGCACTAAATCGCTTCATTCGACTCAAGTCCTTGTATATCTGCATTTGTCCATTCAAAAGGTCTAAGTTACGGTTGTATTCCTCAGAAACATTTCAATTTTTTTATGAGACGATTCAAAAAAACGAACTATAAACGTGCTATAACTTTGAAAGGTTCTTTTTTTATATATCCATGTCTGTCCGGACCAGTTTGCGGCGCGCGTACCTCGACTAATGTCACGGGCATACCACTTGGCCCTTACAACATTTGGATGTCAAGAAAACTCGTAGGAAATTAATTCCAAGTCAAGTGGTCACCATGGATTGAACTCATCACCTTAAAGTATCCCTAGACCCTCTTTGACCACCTGAGCCAGTTTATGATGGTTTATAACTTTGCAAGTTTGTAAAAGCTTGAAGTTTCATAAACCAGAAAGTCAATTTGGTTATCTAATGGGCTGATAAATAGGAAGTTTCATTTGGATGATAAGATATGACATATGCTAATGTGCCTGAAGAACTGACCTTTTCAACAGGCTGGCCGGTTTTCTTAGAAAGCTCATCATAAAGATAACCCCTGATTCTCAAGAGCTCGTTTGCTTCATTTTGAATATCATCGGCCTGTCAATTTTTCAAACAAAAATTTTATATAACAAAATGTTTAGAGCTTAAAAAGGTATTTATGAATCTATGATCTATTTGCATGACATGATGGAACAAAATAATGATACCTGGCCTCGAGCAGCTCCAGCTGGGGATTGCAAAGCAATTCTTGATAGAGGCATTGCAAGGCGGTTACCCTTAATAAGAAAAGAAAATGTGTTGTGAGATTTAAACGAATTAAACATTTGTTGTGCACCAAGGGAAATTTGAGTAAAAGGAATCAGCATTGCCTAGTCTATTTGAGTTCAACAAAATTGGCGGATCGCTACACCAACTTTGGCAAGCATTGCCTAGTTTATTCAATGTGAAAAGGTTGAAATTTAATTATTTTTTTTTGGAAACTAGAAAATCGGAACTACGCTCAACTATACTCGGAATAACCACACGGTTCACACCCGTCCTTAGGCCAGGCACCGAGAAGCATCAAATGAATGGAGACACGAAAGGTGTCTACAAATTAATGTCACAGGTGAATCTCGAACCTGGGACCTTGAGAGAAGCAAACCTTCAAAGCCCAAGTGTTTGACTACTGTGCCACCCCTTGTGACAAAAACAAAAGGTTGAAATTTAATTATCAAGCTGCACTAAGATTACTTCTAATGGGTTAAAAATGGTTTGAAAGGAGGAAAAAATAGGGGCTATATATATATTACCACACTGAAGAACTCCCTACAAACTCCAAAGTCATATTTCAAGCAACACCCATTGCCTTATGGTACTAGTTTTATTTGACAATGCTAGTTAAACTCTGTACTTACCTTTTCTCCAGCTGCTAGAATAAAGGCTGCAAGATTATAGGCAAAACCCACACAATGGGTAGCTACAGGACTCTTCAAGCTCTGCATCGTATCGTAGATGGCCATACTCGGAGTTAACTGCAAAGATGCATGATATCATCAGAACAATGAAGCTAAACAAATCAAATGAATATTTCCAAGAAAATAAAATTTTAACAGTTAATTGTGATGAACTTTCTCAAAAAAGAAAAGAAAAAAAAAAGTTAAACTCACATCTCCACCTGGACCGTTTATGTACATATAGAGTTTCTTGGAAGTTTCAACGCTGTCGAGATATAGCATGGTGGCCAAAATTTGATTGCTAAACTCTTCATCAATCTCTTGCCCAATGAAGATAATTCGTTCTCGATACTAGACACAGTAAGAATGTAAAGGTTATGAAAAAATTCTTCTTATAAAAAAAAGTAGAGGCCAAGAAAGAATCACTAAAAAATATCCCCAAAAAAGAAATTGATTTTATCACTTATAGCAGACAGCAGTTTACTTTGATATAATTGATCAGGAAAAAGAAAATGCCTACTTCATCTTTCGACTATGAAGAGAGTTCTACGATTTTAGAAGTAAATTTAAAGTATTTCTTATTCTAAAAAAAGAAGTAAATTTAAAATGATTTAATTATAGCCATTGGAACTCATGAATCAGGGGCAGTGACAGATGTGTGGAATGACAGTAACCCTGCTCGGGACCTAAGACTATGGTACATTTTGACAGAAACGGAACCTAATGAGTGGACAACGCTTTCACATTTACCTTCTTTTGTTCAATTATCAACTAAATTCTGATTGTTGGACTTGGATCTGGCTTAGGTAAGTATTGCTCTATTTTATTCATCCATGAATATGTTTCTTATTCCAAAAGAAGAACTCAAATAAGTCAAGGCTGGTGAGTCTCTTAATGTCGGATTATATTTTTGCTCAGTTTGACAATTAAATATAATGTGACATTAGGCTGTATTGCACCAAAAAATACATGAGAAGATCGCTTACTAGGGCATTCCACAAATCAACCCATTGCATAGTTCCCTCGCCGGGAGTTCTGTAAGGCACCTTTGGTGTCCCTATAGGCATCATCTGGAACTGTGCACGGGCTGCCTTCTGGTTATGTGTCCTGCATGTATTGTAATGAATTAGAACTGCAATAACTGCCAGAATCTATGCAGGATAGGATCTAGCCCTTGCATTTATCTATTTTTTCTCCATGAAAGCTCGGGTGTTCATCAAAATAAAATGTAGGATAGGATGAAATTGGAATACGAATACCTTCTTGCTTTATTCCTCTTTAAAAAAAAACTATTAGAAGAGAAAATCATAAATTGAGTGTATGTCTAATTGAGAGGAAATATGAAAACTTTATTGGGATTGAATAGGGAAAAGGATTTCAAACAGCATATTTGTCATCCTCGCAGATGTCATTGAAAAGGAAGCACCAACAGGTAAAATATGCTTAAATCTCCATAATCACAAGTTGAACATTTCAAGCACCCAGAGACGTTTAAACGGCAAGGAATGAAAATAAGTAGATGTTCACAATTCCCAAATAATTGCATAACATATAACTGACCACGTTAATGTAAATTTGTGTAGACCTCCAAGCAATAGAAACAAAATATACATTTAGAAGTGCCAAGAAAATAGTGTCATTCCATTTCCTGCATTCAATAGAAAAATCCCAAAATACACCAACAATTATATCACTAAGGCTCCGTTTGATAACCATTTGATTTTTTGTTTTTGGTTTTTGAAATTTAAGCCTATAACAACTATCTTACCATATGCTTTTTCTTACTTGGATATCTACATCTCACCTATATGTATAGAAAGCAAACCAAAATTTGAAAACAAAAAAATGTAAGCTTCCAAAAGTTTAAAAGTTGGTTAGTATCACCTAATTTCTTAAGGAAATATGGATATAGTGCCGAAATGGTGGAATACATGGTAGGAAATTTGAGTGAGAATAGACTTAAATTTCAAAAACCAAAAACAAAAAATCAAATGGTTATCAAACGG
>JBBMEF010049722.1:0-12903 GCA_037832685.1 Sicyos baderoa
AACACATAAACCGATATACGTGCTTAGTTTTGTTGCAGCTTCGCCAACTGCTTGACCCATAGAGTTATACTGAACTTTGCGTTGTTCTCCAGCCATCCGGTCTTGCGCAAGCTCACGCAAGACTGTCCCGCCCCGTGTAGGGTTGTTTCTAGAAGGCCTGCGAGGGCGCTGCCCGGGAACATGAGCATCATCAGATCTTCCCGACCCAGACATGATATCAATCTGCATGCATATAATGAATAATATTAGTGAATAAAAAATAGAAAAGATGTATAAATTGAAATTGAGCTAGAAATTTAGACTCCGTACCCACAATCTTAGTTAATCCAATATTTGAACACATGAATCAAAATCAATACAAAAAAAACAATGACACATTTCTCTTAGGACTTTTGTAGAACACCTTGTGGGCAAAAACACTAAAATCAAAATAAAAGTCTATATACAACCCCTAACCAATATTCTAACTTTGCACTCTAGCTTGGAAACCTAAATATTGAACAATGAATCAAAACATACACAAATAAAACAATGACATTTCTCTTAGGACTTTTGTCAAACACCTTGTGAGCGAAAACAATAATCAAAGCCAAAACATATATTGCAAACCACACTAACCAATATCTAACTTGACTCTAGTTTAAAACCAACAAACATTTATAACAATGCCTAAAAATTTAAGAAAATGTCGAAAATGGTACCTTTTTTAGAGAGTTCGAAGAGGGGTTTCTGTGGGGTTTGTTTAGGAGAATGGACGGCGATGATGAATTAGAGTGGAGGCGGCGGCGGTGGTGAGCAAGGAGTTCCAATGAGCAGCGGTTCCGGTGAGAAGGGGGTGGTCTCGGTGGAATGAGGGTTTCCTTTTTGAGAGAGTTCGAAGAAAGATGAGAGGAAATGAAAAATGAACCTGAGAGCATAAACTGTGTTGCATTAAACACTTACAGAACTATCAATGGCTGGCATCGCCCGCCATTGATAGTCTTCGGAATAAATGGAAAAACACGGACTATAAATGGCGGGCATCGCCCGCCATCGATAGTTATTAATGGCATTTTTTTAAGCCCGCCATTGATACTCCGTGTTTTTACAAATCCAAATTTTGTGTCCGCCATTGATACTTGATTTTGTACTAGTGGTCTAACTCAAAAGTTTGTAATTTTGTAGCTTTTGTCTTTTCTTATTTTTTAAGGATATACTAGGGATCTTGTTCTAGTACTTCCACAGTAATCTCTTACGAGAAAAGTTTGCATGCTGCCAGCCACTTATGTGGTATTATTTGGACCGTTGATTTTTATTTTTAATGTTGATTTAGATTGTGCCACATAAAAGGCTGCAGGCAACATGCAAATTCTTCCCATCTTTTATTCTATTGCATTCAATTTATATTTCAAATCTGAGGTCTATAAAAGACTTCGCAAAATGTATTGATTAGGGGATACAAAAAAATATAAGCCTAGCCTGCTTTATATTTTTTTATCTCTTCTTAGACTCATTAGGTTGTAAAGATCCGTTGCTAATTGGTATCAGAGCCAATTGAGTGTTTCTAATAAAAACCCATAAATGATTTATTAGTTCTCCTTATTCCAATCTCTCCATTTATTACTCTAAATTATGTTTTAATTATACTGCAATGTCAAAGCTATTGAAAAAGATGAAGAAACGTTTACTCAAAGTTGTGATTCATTTACCTTCAGAAGAACTCCAATATATAAAATCAACAAGGCTTCAATACTGGACTTTGTAAAATCACAAGAAAAAAAATTGATTGGGGAAGTGCATGGTCGTGTGGAATCTAAAACGATGATACGTCATATCCTCAGACTTCCAGTGATGATCAGGGAAATGAAAATACTGGTTGAAAAAACAGCATGAGCATGTTGTGCGGTGGCATGGCTTGCAACATAAATTGAAAAAAAAAAAAAATGGGAAGGAGATGATGTGTGAGTGTACAAAAATTTTATGGCTAAGATTAATTGTTGTATGATCTAATTTATGTGTTAATGAGATTTATATATTTAGATATTTGATTCAAATATTTGAGAAGAAGATATTTTAATATATAGTTGTATACTTAGTTGTGGTTGATTATTCCTTGAATCAAGGATTAAGGGTTTCATAAAATTAGTTATAAAAAATCATTGTTTGTTATACTGTATAGTTCAAATTTAAGACACAAGTCCATCTAATGCTTCAGATTGTGACGATAAAAGATTATCGAATGGTGAAGCCCAAAGTGCTATTGAATGACAAAAAGGAAACAAGGTTGGCAAGTGTAAGACTAAAGAAGAAGGATGTCTGGAAATACGGTAGGAAACATAGGGCAAGGGGATACTTTATTTGTCTAGTCATATAGTTGTAGTCGTATGTGAAAGCAATATTGAACCAGTGATGGTAAAGTCATGTACAATCATTATTCCCTTTGGATTTGATTTTAAGGTATTAAACATGAGGCGTTAATGTACCATACTGTATATATTGTATAGATATGTTAATATTACGTTCACATGTAGGAATTCGAGGAAATAAAGTGTATCAAAATAAACTATCGGATTGCCGGTGTTTATCGAACTGTATTATTATTATTCTTTAAGCAGCACTTAGAGATTTATATATTGTATTTCACGTTCTTATATCAAAATGAGATATTATTAACAACTACAACTCAATGGAATGGAATCATTATTTGCATGATCATCATAAAATACATCATTAGTAATGTAACGACCAAACTTTCTAAAAAATACTCTAATGAGGTGTTACGGGTGCATGCATTTTAAAATCCTTCAAAATAAATTAAATAAACACATGATATTTCCAACAAAACTCCAGGAAAATCATGAAACATAACTAATAGTTCGAAAACATATAAAACATGGTTCGGGATCCCAATAGTTCAAAACGAAATACAGTTCAACAGAGTTTAAAAATGTGAAGTTCGACAATAAGTAAAACGATGCGGAAAAGAAATATCGACCCCGTGTCCATGATCAATGCAGCTCCCAGCCTAGCCACCTCGAAATGGGTCCGTACCTAAAAATGTAAGGGTGAGTATATCGAAATATACCTAGTAACGAGGCCCACCATGGGGTTAAGCATACAAACAGAAACAAGTGAGAAGATACAACAACTGAAGCTAAGTGCCTCACACATGCGTGTCCGACCCATGAGCCAGTCACGATCAAACAATGTGAAACAACGGCGTGAAAGTCGTGAGCAAAGATATAGCTAAATGCCGAGAAATCATTTGACCACTGTCAGGAGAGGACCACAAGTGAGGAAAACACACAAGTTCCATAAACCTTGAGTCAGACACGTCTCATACCGTGTCTGTGGAGACATACACAAATGTCTTGAGGTAGCCTGACCTCTGTTAGGACCTGCCAAACTGCGTTTCGAAGACATACACAAATGTCTCGGGTAGTCTGACATCTCTCAGGGACCCGCCACGCTCATGTTGTGCCACACTAGTAGCGTATTAGAAGGGGCACACAAATGCCACAAAGTCACCCGACCTTGTCAGGGAAGACCACGAGTGAGGGAACACTGAGGTTTCCTGAGTCTCGAGGTGGAACACGTCCTATACTGTGTCTGCAGAAACATACACAAATGTCTCAGGGTAGCCTGACCTCTGCCAGGGACCCACCACGAGTGAGAGAACCACATAGAATCCCTAAATCTCGGGCAAGACAATGAAACTCATGTCGTGGTAGCAAGGGCATACTCGATGCCGATAAAGTCACCTGAACGTATCAGGGAGGACTGATGCGTGATCCAGTGCTAATATAATGTTTAGTAATTAATTTCAAGTAACTTATTTCTAAGTGACACACAGAATCGATTACGCGCAAGTATACGCGGTCGGAAATTGCAGCAAGTAATAAGTATTTATATTTTATCGATCACACATGGATTGATGTCTAGATTTATGATTAATAAGAAAAGAGTCGTGCATAAAATAAAAAACATATTTTTATAAGTGTTGGTTGTGTTTATTTAATAAACATAAAGTAAAGCAAGTAATAAACGTGAATGCAATAAGTAGTAATCACAATCCTAGAGATGCTAGATGCGAGGGATAGTTAATGCGACTCTTGCTTCTCAAACAACTAAGTATTTCCATACTAAGTGATTTGTGGTGGATCTGGCTTCCGCATGAATCCTCATCTCAGAACTAGACAACGCAAGTAATAGTGAATTTATTCCTAACATTCTAAACAATGAGCAGTTGTTTATAAAACCTATCATAGCATACTGGGTCTACATGCAACTCCTTCAAAATTCATTACACGACTCATCCGTGGGTAGCTAATCGACGCACAAGTATAAAATAAAGTACATCAGTGTAAGTTTAATTAAGATTCGCCCCTAACATGCTTCTAATCATGCAAAGCAATTGAAAACTACTATAACGCAGACATAGAATTAGAACAAAAGCAGAAGTTAAATCAACAGATTTTATGCATCAACTAAAGTTCAAATACTACAATCTACTCATAAGAAAAATAGTAAAATGGAATTGATACGGATGTGAAGTGCATAGTCCCCATGTCATCAGCTTTCGCTAACACCACCAGTGCTTTCTTCTGAGATTCGGCCTAATTCTTAGATCAGCGGCCATCCGATCAGCTCTATCGACTTCGACCTTCTTCTGAATATTTATAGTGTAGAGTTAATTGGTCGCCAAGTCCAAGTGAGCGGGAAAATCATCATAAATGCACATCTCGTGATTTCCTCAGTTAATTGCCTGATTGGCATCGTCTTAATGGTTGATTGATTATGAGTTGTTTCCTTGTCGATGTCTCTTTCTGAAGGAAACTGCTAGGTCAGCGTATGTGTCACACGTTAAATGCTGTCATCCGTTCGTTGAGCTCTGTTATTCGATTTTTTATAACTGTTTAGCGCGTTTTTCATGAAAAATTCGCGAAACCATCTTCGCGGTGCCAAAATATGTATGCATGCGGATTTCTACGTTTTTACTCGCGTTCTCTCTAACTCGCGCACTACTTTTCCCTTAAACTTAAGAATAATGCAAACTAAAGTAGCCTAAAATATGCTCTATTTGAGAGCTATCAAGGACCATGAGTGAGGGAAACCACACAGGATCCCTAAACCTCAGGCTAGGGGCGCCATCTGCTAACTCCATAGCGCCATAGCTAACCCATAGCATGCGGGGACCAACTGTGTTGAGGAAACATCCCGAAATGCATGAAGGCTCACAGACATGCATTCCTCCGCGTTATCATCTGTCACAGTGGCCTCTTCCAGTAGGTGGCATGGTTAATGCCAGTCATGATGACCCTCATTTTCACGTACTGGCCTATTGTAGTAGATGTTGGGGTCAAACAAGTCATGCTTGACTCTTCTTCTCACGTGCTATAACGGGAAAAACAAGTGGAACCATGCACAAATCATATAAGATCCCACGTGTACAAAAAAAAAAAGAGATATGTAGCACTTGAGTCACACGAGATCTAGCCTAGCCTAGGCGGGGGCAACAATTGACATGTGGGTAAGATCCGACCACCAAGGTTGGATACATAAAGTCAACCCGTAGGTTAATGCAGCCTAACCACGTGTCTCGAAGCAAAGAGGATCCTTATCCTCGCACGATTCCTAAAGGGCACTAGCGAGTCACATCAATAACACGAAAATGATCACGCAACACGAGTCTTACAAGAGGTGAGCTAACAGTTCCTCTAGGTGGTTAACACGACAATTGGACCTAGTTACCCTAACGTCGTGCATAGTCAAACAAAGAGTATAATGATATCAAAATGCTACAAGTAATCTCTAGGTTGTATAACAGAGTAAACGAGCATATAATCATGGCAACACGAATACAATCAAACATAGATGGAATTGAATAGGAAAATCATCACAAGTCACGTGTACAGTCAATCAGAGGTGAATCAAGCAACAACGAAGCATATATGTCCATTCGCGAGCTACCTAACACATTAGGGCATTTCAGTCACAATTTACGACATGCATTACCCTAGGCAATTTAGTCGTGCATATGATCAAACAAATAAAAAGTCCATCACAAATATAAAATCAATTCAATTAGGGGGTTAAAACCACGAACATACATGTAACAAGTCACTCAACATTTATTTCCCATAAATTCTAACAAGCTCCTAGTCACATGCTTTTAAGCTACAAATCGGATCATAATGGATCTCCTTACCATCCCGACGTCCTGACCGAACCATAAAGCTAAACAACGAGCCAAACCACGAATCCCGAGAATCGCCTATACAAAGAAACATGAATGAAAATCAATGAAAGAAGAGACGAAGCACAAATGGCTAAAACGAAGTTCACCACATGAATGAGAGTGAAAAACTGAGCAAACAGCACGTCGCTAGAGTGCGGCGGTGCGTCGCTGGAAAAGGGTGGTGGCAGGAGCGAACAGCGGCGTACCGCCACGAAATGGGGTGGATCATACCTCTTTTTCTTCATCTCGTCGCCCTGATCATGGAAATGGTCTCGGTTTTGTGAATGAAGCTCCCTAGCTCTACAAAACTTGTCTCGAAGCTCTTGACGCCCTGAGCATAAATTCGGTCTCGGAATCGCAAACGGAGCTCTCTAGCTTCGTGAAATGGAGAAATAAGTAACGAGTTTGATATGGGTTTTGGAGAGTGAGAGAGAGAGATGAGAGAAGGGGTAGGTGGTGGCTTGCATTTGTAGAGAGAGGGAGAAAAATAAAACCATTTCTTTTATAATATAAAATTCTTTTCCATTTTAAGGTGTATGCTTATAAAACCATTAAAAATCCAATATTTATATTCTATAAATAAAACATTTAGGGCATGTTTGGCTTTGAAGGAATGGAATAGGATGAGATGAGATGTGATGGAAAGAGAAGAGAAGTGAGAGTAAGCTTATGTTTGGTTGGAAGGTAAGAGAAGAGAAGTGATAATAATTTTATATTTGTTGGAAAGGGAAGATAAGAGATAGTAAATTAGTGTTTGATGGGAAGGAAAGTGATGTGATGTTTATATATATAATAAAATAATAGATATTTAATCTTTTGATATTATATTTATAATTGAATAGATAAATAATATTTTGAAATTTATTTAATTTAATTTATTTAATTTAATTTATTATTTATATTAAATTTAAAATTTAGTATATTTTGTTTATAAAAAATCAAAATAAATAAATTCAAATAATTAAATTTAATAATGGGAATAAAAACATTCAACATAATATTTATTAAAAAAATGTTAAAAATCTCAAATAAAAATATGCTACACCGAATAAAATAAATAAATAAAACCATATGATTATTTCGTTGTAATTTTCTAGTGTGAGCTCGACGATGAAGTTCGCTACCGCCTGACCTTTAATTGAGGGTCTGGCCTGGTAGTGAATATCGTACTCACTTAGCTCTATTGCCTAATTTAGTAGTCGCCCAGACATTTCTAGATTCTGAAGTACCTGTCGCAGAGGATAATTACTAAATAGCACAATTTTATGTGCCTGAAAATATGGTCGTAGTCGTTTTGAAGACATGACTAATGCAAGGGCTAGTTTTCTACCAGCGAGTAGCGAGTCTCAGCACCCACCATTTTCTTGCTGGTGTAGTAGACGGGTAGCTGGTGCCCGTTCTCGTCCCTAATCAGCACGGAGCTAACTGCTCTGTCAAATGCTGCAACATAGAAGTACAAGTCTTCTCCTGGTATAGGTTTTAATAGGAGATGTGTTGCACTGAGGTATGCTTTTAGTTGGGTTAAGGTGACATCGCATTCGGTCGTCCACTCCACTTTTCCTTTTAGCTTCAAGGCTTTGAAGAATGGTTGGCTTTATCGATAGCTCGACTGATGAACAGGCTGAGTGCTGCCACCTTTCGATTAAGACTTTGTAGTTGTTCCAAAATTCGAGGTGGCTCTAATTTTAATATCGCCTGGATCTTCTCATGGTTGGCCTCAATTCCTTGTTGGTGTTCTATAAAACCGATGAATTTTCCGGATTGCACCCCAAATGCATATTTACTTGGGTTCAGCTTCATTTGATACTGTCTCAAGGTTTGGAATGCTTGAGACAAGTCATCTAGATGCCCGTCAGCTAGGTTACACTTTACCCACATGCCATCTACATACACTTCCATGTTCTTTCCTATAAGATGGGAAACACATGCGATTAACAAGATGTTGATAAGTTTCCCCGACATGTTTTAAGCCAAAGGCATGACATTGTAGTAGTACAAACCTCGGCTAGAGACAAATGGTGTCTTTTCCTGATCTAGGCGTGCATTCGGATCTAGTTGTATCCGGAGTAGGCATCCATGAATGTTAGAACTCGTGACCGAGGTGGCATGAATCGGTCCTTTTCCGCTCCTTATTTGGGCCTTTTCGGGTTTGATTTTCACCTCGCTATGGGCTGAAATTTATTTATGGTTAATTAAGAGAAATTTAATTATGACATTAAAAATAGTTAAATAAATGTTAGTTTTAGATATAAAGTATCAATTAAGAGAAATTTATTTATGACCTTAAAATTATTATATTAAATGTTGGTGAGGGTAAAATGGGATTATTGAAATAATTTAGCTTTATTTTTAAATGGATAATTACATTTGAAAAAAGAATAGTTTGTAATTATTTATTGAAAATTGAATATAGTTTTTCTAATAATAATTATATTATATTATTGTTCACTACTATCGTAATTATTCCTGATGGTGTAATTTTTTTATATTATTCATTTGTCTTCCTTAGATAATAATTTTTTTCCAATTTAAGAAGAAACATTGTGACGATTCAATTCTCAATTAATAAAATAAAACTTAATTCTATCGCAAAATCGATAAATACGCATTAGAATACTTCAGTAATTACCTATAAATATATTTGAAAGTATAAATACCATGTATTTATTATGTATACCATGTATTTATTATAAATACCCACACCATTATATTATAAATACATGTTTTAAAATATAAATCTCCACAATAAGCCTTTTGAGTTCCATATCTGATATTTTAATGACTTTCAAATTCTTTCAAATAGTGCATGTTGTATTCATAATAATACACATTATGAGGTATGAATACTTATGTATTAAATACCATGTATTTATTATCAATACCAATCCTATTATATTATAAAGACATGTTTGGAAAATATAAATACATACGATGAATATTTAAGATTTCATGTTTGATATTATAATGACTTGTTATAGTTGAAAATTATCCCATATATTGTTTAGGGTGGAAAAAACTTTTTCCAACTCCATGTTTCAACCTGATACGATCCCTAGAGCTTTGAAGGTTTACTCAAGGCGCAACAAGAAGTAACGATATTAGTATTTATTTATTATTAATTATGATGTTGTTATTTAAATTATGATTGTCTCTTATTATTTCCTAGGATTAGTATAAATAGGAAAAGTTAGGTCATTTATCGGCATTCAAACAGTTGTAATCTTTGTGCTTTGGCTCCTTGAGAGATTGTCTCTGAAGATTGTCTCTTTTTTTAATATAATTTGTGTTAGATCATAACATTTTGGTATCAGAGCCGTTTGCCGATTGAGGAATGGTAGTCGAAACCAAGATGAAAATTAGGATGCAGAAATGTGAGGAAAAATTAACCGACTTATTGGCCAAGTTAACGGAAACAACCGCTAAGATGGATACGCTGGAGGAGAGCTTAGTGAAGCGATTTGATTCAAAACTCAAGATGATCAACCGGACCTTGCAATCGTTGATGGAGTCGCGTGGATCGAACAAAGGAAAGGGAGTTGTCGTCGAAATTGGTGCACCATTATAGTTGATCTTAGGCATTCTATCGCAATGTTTATGAATCAAGTAAACCCATCCACATCTACTGAGATGGTATGCACTACTGAAAGTTGTTTTCATTGTTCATTAGACATTTCTAGGTTGCCTACTGATTTTGAAATACGTGTAGGTGACATTTTTCCTGGTAAAAAACAACTTCAGAATGTTTTGAGTGCAATTGCATTGAGGGAGAATTACCAATTTTTCTCTAAGAAATCTACCAAAAAGTTCTTTGTTGCTGCTTGTATAGATCCAAATTGCGAATGGACCGTTTGTTCCTTACGTAGGGGTAGTGTTGAAAGCGACACATGGGTTGTTCGTAAAGTAGTTAAAAATCATAATTGTTCCCTTGATGTTGTCATGTACAAACAGAAGCAAGTCAATTCATCTATTGTTAAAGACCTTATTAACAAAACAACTTTTATGGGTAGAGAATTTGAGAAGTCGCATAACATAATGACATATGTGCGTACACATCATGGTCTGAACATTAGCTATTACAAGGCCTATCGTGCTCAAAGGTCTATGATGGATGAAATGTATGGCGATCCCGATGACTCATATGCTGTAACGGCCCGGGAATTCGGATCGTCGGATAAGGTTAATACTTCTCGTGGATTCTTGGAATCTTGGTTTCTTGTTTTATTAAAGATTCCGTATCTTGATTTCAGATGCTCGGGTTGCCTCGGGAGTTGTATTTTTAAAGAAAGAAAATTGTAATTTAATTATGTTTGTAGTGAGATTTGATCCCTTGCCCTTGGGGTGTTTGTTGTGTAAAGAAATAAGGGATTTTTTTTAATTATTCCGTCGGCTCGAATGGGGGATTTTTTGGTTTAATGAATTAAAAGGATTAAAATCATTTAGGCACTTCTTTTTGCGATCTCACAGTAGCGTTTCCCTTGGCTTGCTTTTGCGATTTCTTCATTCCAAAAGACTGGGAGACTTATCGACCCTTCTTGCAATTCCATCGCCCAAGCAACCTTCATCATGATCGTCTCCGAGCTTTCCTCTTCGTCAATTGCAAGGTAAATTCCCTCATTTCCCTTATTGTTTTCTTGTGGTTCTTGATGGGTTGCTCTTTGGGTTTTGCTGATTTGATTCGTCAACTGCAAGCAGCATCGAGGTCTTCGTTGGAGGGATTCTAGACAACCGATTCTTGATCGATCGCATCAGCCGCCAACCGCAACGACAAATCGTCACGCACGCCTCGCACGCCAGCATCGAAGACGCTCCAGCCCATTGCCGTCCGCAGCAATCTTGAGCGCCGACCCATTGCCGTCAGTAGCAGCGCTTGGCCGACGCACGCCCAGCGCGTCTCGTTCGTTCCGCTCGAGTCACTGTCGTTCTCCGTTTGCTCACGCACGCCACAGCCAACATCCTGCCTTTCGCCTTGGTCCGCAGCCGCGAAGTCTTGAGCGTCAGCAGCGGCGTGATTCTTCCTACTTTCGCTTCGGTAAGTCAGTTGCTGCCATAGGTATTTTTGTGGGTTGTTCGGTGTAGGCTGACTTAGTATTTATGGTATGATTAATTAGGATGTTTGTCATATGTGGCTAGGTGTGAATTGGAGTTCGTGGTTGGCAATCGATTGGTGTTTGAGTTAAAGGTTTCACGCCTTAGTTTGCCAAGGTAAGGATTTCCCTTTCGTGGTTCGTGGACAGTTTGTTAGTGCCTGATATGTTTATGTATGCTTGTTGTACTGCATGGCTGAACACTTTTATCATGCTGAAACTCTAAGAAAAACATATGCAGGAATTGTTTACCCTTTAGGGCCGAAGGAACATTGGGAAGTACCTGAGCACATTCGCCAAAAAATAATTCATCCTCCAAAGACAAAGCGACCTGTGGGTAGACCGAAGAAGCAGCGTATTAAATCCTCATTGGAGGTCAAACAACGCATCAAATGTGAACGTTGTGGACAATTAGGGCACAATAGGAAAACATGTAGGAACTCATTCACTCAATGGCCTTTTTCACATTCACAGTTTTTTATTATGAAACATGTTGTTTCTTCTTTATATTCCGTTCTTAGTTCAACACATTGAGTTCTTTTTCTTTTTAATAATTGTTGCATTATACTATTTTCGGACAATACCTTTCTAAACATAAGATTGTCTTTAATTTTTGCTTTTTACATTACATTTTTGCTTTATACTCATTATCTACCTAACTATATGTTACAATTATACTCTATCATGCACACTATTTACACATCACCTTTTAGTTGCATCGTTTGCTAAATCTGTCATAGTACAAACCTAACATACATAACATACAGTACATTGTAACCATACAATACCTTTATAAACATCAAGTTTGTATACTCTTTATCTACCATATTATATGTTACAATTATACTCTACCATTCACACTATTTACACATCACCTTTAAACTGCATCGTTTGTTATAACATTCACAGTACAAACTTAACATACATACCATACAATATAATTTTCAGGTCATGTATTCTATTCCTCCTTCATATCAGGTCATGCAGAATTGCTTTATAAGCTTTTATACAAAATGAATACAGTCTACATTCTAACAAATACGCAGCTTTAAATCCAAACATATTATCGAATAAAAAACAACCACCATAATTTGCAATAGTTCAAAAGAAAATGCAACATGCAACAATTCTAAAAGGTCTAAAAAACTTGTATCTAAATGTTAATCAATGAAATTCAAAACATACCACAAACAAACAACCTAAACACAATCTATAGCTGTGATAATAACTGAAATTTGGGAGGTTCTGGAAATATGGTATTTTCCTTGTCATCTACTTGCTTCACCTTTTTCTCTTCCTGTAACGACCCATATTTTCATAAAGACGTTTCAGGTGGTTTTGGTCGTTATTCCCGTTATTCTTTGCTTCTTGGAGAGAGTTCGGAATTGGATTTATTAGCATTCTATTTATCGATCAATCTTTGTCGTGGAGCCCGTTCGGGAGTTGTAAATTTATTGGTTTCGGATTGTTAGACTTGTAAATAAAAGGAAGTTGATTTTATTTGTGTTTTAAATGAGTTTTCAAATTGTCTTGGAGGAGGTTTGAACCTTGGCCTTGAGAGTGGCCAAGGGATTTGGGAAGCTTGAGTTTAAATCACATTTA
>JBBMEF010049763.1:0-12898 GCA_037832685.1 Sicyos baderoa
GAAGAGCAAAGCTACAAAAAAGAGTCAACCACTCGCTCGGGGAAGGACCAAAAGGTGCAAATATGCTCGACTTAAAGAAATCATCGGAGGATCAGAAAATGGGATTAGGTTTTCGCTTTCTTCCTGGCCAGTCTGAGTTCTTAAGACAAGAATTGAAGTTACCAGAATCCTTTGATAGGTTGACATTGATCAAAAATCAAATGGGTTTATCATATAGTAGCATATCATCTTTTTCCGATAATATGATACCTTATACAAGTTCTGGGGCTGGATTGCGTAGTCTTGTCAACACAAACATGAACAAGATCTTGGTTGAGGTAGTTCACCTATTGTGGTGGACGCTATGGGCGTATCTTGGTTCTGGTCAGCTTAGGTGTTGGTTGTACTGTCTGGTACGGTTTTGCGCCTGGCACATTCGATTGTCCTCCCGTGGGTGGGGTGTTCACACCATTTCACACATATGAATCTTTTTTTCATTCAAATCATTATGTACCTGAGTTAACAAAAATTTATTGAATTGAAAGAAACGATATAACCCATACTGTGACCCATGCCATTGGGCATGAGCAGCCTTTTGCTGAGATAATGATCCCTGCTAGCGGAACAGTTCTTAAGGCAGTTGGTTTAGGTGTAATGTTATCTATCTTTCTAGCGGTCGGTATAGTTCCTCATGCTACTAATTCAATAATGAATATATAAGATAATGATGAATAACAAATTAATGTATAAGAGTTCAACTTTTCATCCTTCCACTACCTATTTGACTAAGAATATGAGTACAGTATCAGATCCTTTAAAGGAACTTTCTATTATTCTGGAAAATCTAATATATGAAAATAAAGATAATATCTTTTTTCCAAGTGAATATGAGGAAAATATCTTATCTGAAAGAAAGAATGATATATTTCATGTTGACCGACTCATTGATCCCGATTTACTATTTGGTAGTAACATTCAATCTCCGATGGACCGAATCCTTAATAGCTATTCAGTATTAGGTATAGGTAGTAGTATTCTATCTCCGCTTAGAGTTCAATTCATAAAGATAAGTGAGATCAATCAGTTTTATGACAACTATTTTGAAGCAACTAGGAATAATATAAGTATACCCGAATTAATGAATACCACAGATCCTAATATAAAGATCGCGGTTCTTCCATCTGATGAGGATGCATTTTTGTTATTGGCATTAGCCCAATTATTATTAAATATTTCATGTCGCAAGACAAGAAAAGGAAATATGATAAACGAATTCAGTATTATGGAAAAAGAGTTATATGCCAACCTTATAATAAAAGAACCAGTGGATAGACTGTACAAGCTTGACTTAAAGGATACATTTCGCATTCGTCCTATTCCTAATAGTCTGATTTTAGATCAGGTTAAGACACATGTTACTGAGTGTTCACATGTTTATAACCTAGTATCATCCTTTCTGAATCTCCATATCATGGATGATGATGGTAATCATAAGTCAGATTTATGCAAGCTATCTAAGCTTATTCTTCCATTGGGAGATATCACGAGTGTCTTATGCCATATCGTCTTAATGGACCTCGATCGTGAGTTTCTCAAAAGGTTTTCTTCGATAAGATATTATCGAATTCTAGATGAAATTTATATTCTTACAAATTAGAATAATGATGTAATCTTCGACGAGAAAGCTGGGTATGCTTTATTGGAAGAACTCGGCCTGCACGGCCAGATTGAGTCAATTGGACCAGGTGATGATCCCCTTCTGTGTCGCAGAAGTTGGAGTTATTATAATAACAACTCGGTTTATTTGGGCAAAGATAAATATGTACGCGTGTCCTTAAACAGGAGGTAAGTTTCATTTTCTCTTAGTCAGGTGGTTTTTCATTCTTCCTATCGGTCGAGCTACATACCCTCTCGCTGACGCTCTTTAACCCTTTCGGTTGAGTGTCCCGAGAATCTTCGATTACCTCTAAGACCCTTTGTCCTTCGGGAAGTAAGAGCATTGGTGGTTCTGTAAGAGCTTTTTCTTCTTTCTTAGCATCTAACTGTGATTTGATCTCTTTGTATCTTTCGGAAATAGAACTTTCCTTCTTATTTAATTTCTCATTGAGAGTCTGATTTTCTATCTGTAGTTGTATTAACGTAGACCTTAGATATTTGATTATTTCTTTTCCAATGTGATCTAGGCAAGACAAGTCATAGATATGAATTGGATCTGTATCAACCCACCTGATGACATCTTTGTCATATACTGGTATCCTCTTGTTCCCCTGCTTAAGCCCCAGCGTGACCAGGATTGTTTTCTTCAAGACGTTCAGAGCTGGCCAATCAATTCTGAAATTGGAATTTATCGATACCTGTTCTGTACGAGATGGGTCTTTGTACTGTGCCTTAAACCATTCAGGCTTGATCAGGTTTTTCGCTGGTCCCTTGAACTTGAGTACTTTATTTCCTTCTGTTGAGGTGTAGAAATAGGATTTCGGTGCTAAAAAATATCCATTTATGATTCTGTCCTCTAGCTTAAACTTGCCCAAGACTGAAGAATCAATCTCAGGATTTGGTAGTGGGTGACCAAGCACAACAGAGTCTGTGTCAGTGTAGTAGCAGTCCTCTCTTGAGATATATGGGTACATATGGATCCTAGCGGAGGCAGTTATCGCAGCAGCTAGTTGGACAGCGGAGTTCTTTGGTGCTTTAGCTCTAGATAGAGAGCCGGAAATAGGACCCTACAGGACCGGCGTCCTTATTTACCTTAGCAGGGCAAGAGGTGAAGATCAAGCACATCGTGACGGAACGGAATGATAAGTAGAATCGGCAGCGGAGGATATGAAATAGAAGCATTCCCGTCATCAGCATCTGAGTCATTAGTTTCTTCAGCACCAGGGCCCATAGTTGTTGAATCTTCTCCTTTACTTACAGTCGAGCAGCTTTGTAGCTCTCCCTCTACCTCTAGCTCATTTTCTATTATAAATGAATTCCGACAAAAGACGAGCTCTCTTTCTCAAATCTCCTATCCTCCTATCAAAAAGATACTCCGAAGGCTTCGGGATCGAGGTATCATTAGCCGAAGAAGACCCTGGCCAATCCACGTGGCCTGCTTGACGAACGTCAGCGACGGAGACATCGTAAATTGGTCCGCGGGCATCGCAATCAGTCTTCCGACCGAAAGGGATCGGGTTAAGCTCGACCTTCAACTTGCTCAGCTGCTTTTCGATCAATCTCGAATTCGAATCTTCCTCCCCTCCCCAATCGGATATTATGGTGCCGGTATAGACCGAATTTCACCCCTACACACGAAATTCCACTCTCCTCTGTCTCACCTTTCTGTTGATCCCGGAAAGGTTCAATCAAGGAAGGTGGCAAGCCGAGGATGGCATTAATCTCCAAAATTGGTGCTCAACAGAAGGGTTCCAAACCTTGGTTGGCCCCCTATTTTCAACCATTACAGCTGGCGTCGACCAGCTTTGCGATACGGACGGACACAAAAAAGAACGCAGGCAGCGGAAATGCAAAAGAGAAGAGCAAAGATTCCCGACCCAGAGCATGTTATTGACTAAACCACAAATCTGTTGAATGAAGGTAGCTTGCTTACTCTCAGCCGCTAGTTAGAAGGAAATCGCATCTTCCTCATATTAAGTTACCTCCGTTCGTGTGATGTAAATAAAAAAAGTTCCTATTTCCCGAGATTTTTGGTTGCTTTCACATTTTCTTTCCTAAACGATGATGTAAATCTCAAAAGTTCCTGAAACCCCGTATTTTTCGTTGCAAGTCATTCGCACCTTATGGTTATGTATAAGGATAAATAAATAGAACCGTTCTTTCTTTGCGGTTACGGTAAGCAAGTCTATTAGTACACAACACTCGTTTATAAAAGGTGAATAATTGACTTTACTGACGAGAACTCAGACGTAGCTCGCTTCTTTTTGGGTGTGAAGCAGTGTCAAAGATAGAAGGAAGTAGATCAATTTCGATCTACACCTTACTGGAGGAAGAGGTCGGATTGCCTAAACTAACCAATACTACTCGCCATTCACCCCTAGAGACTGCAATAAAGCACAATACTCCACTGCCATTCTCTCATCTGCGATTACTATGTCATCACCAAGTAGAGCGTACCATTCAAACCTTTCCCCAGATTGGAGGGCTCGTTCTGCCGCTATCCACACAGTGAAACGGTAGCTACTAAAGCGTAAACTGCTCGTTTTTCCTTCCCCGCGAGGACTATGCGCTCCTCCTCCTGCTCGCAGGCCAGGTTGATACGCTCCACGAGTGGATACACGGGCCTGGGAAAACAAGCTCCAGCTCCCTTCAATTGTATTCATGAGTCCTCGGTTGTGGAGACCTTAAGCTACTTTTAAGAGTCAAGAAAGAGCAAGAAAACGGATGCGCGTTGCTAACGCGCAACGGCTTTCGCGCTAGCGCGCTCGGCCGTTGCTTGTTGGGTTGAATATGTGAGACCGTAAGGTTCCGGAGAAGAAAGAAGCGAGGTCCTTCTCTCGTCGAGCAGCTCCGCACCTTCTACACCTTATGGTCAAGTTTCCGGGAGGCAGTCGTAGAAGCGAAGCCTATAACTCAAGAGGTACTTTGGTCCAGTTTATCGAGGTGCGTGCAGAATCCCTATTTCCCTAGAACGGTTCTCGCTTCTCACTCAGAACAGAAGTTATTGGGTTCAACCCCGAGTTGGTAGTTTTCGAAAGCCTTTTATTTTTTTTTTATTATTATGCTTTCAATACTTACCCTGACCCACCCACTAAGCTCTAGCTTCGGCTGATCCGCGCATTAGAGAAGGGGGGAGTGTGAGGTGGGTTGACGCTTCGGTCAAGAGAGCAGTGAAACCACTCTCGACAACATTACCCTAGCTCAAAATCTTTTGCCTACAAGGAAGTGTCTCCCGAGCTCGCCCCCCCATCTGAAGTAAGAGTAAGCATTTGGGGATTCTGCGGCCAACCAGGAGGTGCTAGATGAAAGGCCCACCCAGCAGAAGAAAGAGGAGAGGCTAAAGAAAGGGTCTTCTTAAGAGCTCCGATCCTTGACTCTCCTTCTTCACCGTAGTGGGATGATACTATTTTGAATAAACCCCGTCAAATGAAAAGGGGAAAATCAATCGGGCAATTAGGTCCAGACGACCGGAAGAAAGCCCTTGGCTGCTATGAAAGATATCGGCCTTGCGTTGCGACAACCTCCTATGGACTCTAAGGGATGGGATTTCGGAGTAGAAGGTTCATGGTAGGTAGTTCCAATGCAGCGATAAACATCCTTCTAGTATGTAGCAGTAATCTTCATTAAAAGTACGGCGGAACCAGGTTGTTTCTGACATTGGAGCTTCCAGGAGGTCCTCGAATTTAGGATCATAATCTAGAGCAACAGAACAATACCAATGAAGCCGCTTCGCTGATTTACTTATTTATTCACCTCGTAATAAAAGAAAGAAAGAAGGGAAATAGGCTTTCAAGGTCTCTTGTTTCGCCTTCACGTAACCGTCCTTCGTTGCGTACTCCAGATGGATTTCTGATGCTCATGCACTGCCAGAAGACAATCCGGATCTCCCCCCTCCTCAGAACTCCCATACGAACAGAGGGGTTAGCGAAGGAAAACAAGAGGCAGGATGCTAGCAAATAACAAAAAGTTGAATCCCTTCCGGTGACTGCCAAGACAATGTCTGGTTTTACGCCACACAAGATAGACTCCAACGAGTGAAGTCGTCAGTCTCGTAAACAAGGGAAAGATACGCTGCGCTCCTCTCCTTTTCAGTCTCGCCGAGACTAGTGCGATGAGACTCTTATTCTGATTGAATCAACTAGCTCTTACAAAAAGAGCAAGACTACGTGCCTTGGCGAGGCTCTTAACGAGTCTCTGGGCTCAATCTAGGCTGCCAGCCAAGATGAAGATGATCCCTATACAAGAGGAGATTATAACAATCTTTCCTGTTATTTATTTATTAACCTTCCATATTTCTATTTTAAATAATCCTTAGGAAAAGTATTGAGTTTCCGCCGAGCTAAAAAACGATGTCGACGTCTCTAGTAAACCAAAGACATTGTTTAATAGCTATTTTGTTTTGCTTCAATCTCCCTTATACAAATACAAAGAAAAAATGGAAGATACAGGATCCTTTACCTTCTTTCTTTCTTTTATTACTCGGTGAATAAATCAGTCAAGAAGCTCAGCTATTGACCTTATTTCTGTCGTAATGCCAGAGGAATCATTACCGCAGGGCATAGAGGGGTTGGTCATAAGCGTCTATACCGTAAAATCTATTTTGACGGAATGAAAAAGACATATATGGTAGAATCGTAACCATAGAATACGACCCTAATCACATGGAAGTAATGAAAAAGAAAAAGTTATTTAGTTGGACCATCTGCTCGAGATGTTCGCCCTTGATTGGATGAGATTCGATAACAGATTCAGGCGTAGTCGAGCAGACAGGTAGTCTCTATATAAGTAATATTCTAACCCTGGCGGAGAGGGAGAAAATAAGGGAGTGTTTTAATTTCCTTTGTTTGTTGACCGCAGTGCCGATATTTTTCTTTTGTTTTGGCTTTTAATTAGCCTAAAAGTTCCAGAGTTGGTCCGATCTCCCTTTCTTTCCTTCCTGTTGATTCCGCCCGACAATCAAGCTGCACTTCCTTCTAACAAGTGGCTAAGAGTTAGCAAGCAACCTTGACCTCTTGGCAGGAGGTTCGCAGCCCCCTTCCTTTCCGGCCCGGCCGCGGTACGGCGGATGTATTAATAATCTTGAAATATATTATATCAAGTCAATAGAATGTTGCATTCTTTTGCTTCACAACTTTGAGTTCTAGATTTCGATAGGGACAACCAGAGTTCGCAAAAAACATATTGAGAGTTGTTTGAGTGCTTTTGTCATTAAACCCCGGTTTGGCCTAGTTTTAAGGTTTCCCAAAGTGCCTTCACCCGACAAGTCGGTCACCATTGGCGGAGTAAGAGCCCTTGATGATTTGTCGGGCGTAGCGCACCGCAGGTTAATCTCTCGTTTTTTGGAGCTTGACTTTACTAAACTAAACTAATAAGGGCCCTGGGCAGTGTCTCGATCTCCTACGTGCGAAATCAGAGGGACTAGTTCCTATGGAGATTCCCCTTGGTCTAATTCCACGCCTGAAAAAAGTTCTATAACCCCGACCCTTTCTAAATCCGTGTGATTGAGACAAGTAGGAGCAACTACATCCTTCAAGTCAGAACTAGTGCTTTCTGCGGATAGATCAACTTATCAGACAGAAAGCAGAGGATTACGACGGCGCTGAGCTCTCTAGCATATATATTCGAATCTATCAATCTGGACAGAAGTCAAGTGCAATGCCATATATATCCGATGACGAGATTGATATTCATTGATCAAATCATTTACTCCATCATACATAGTCTGATAGATTTTTTTGAAGAACTGATTAATCAGATGCGAATAGAATAAAGATAGAGTCCCATTCTACATGTCAATACCGACAAAAATTAAAATTTATAGTAAGAGGAAAATCCTTCGTTTTCGTCTTTTTTTTTCTTTTATAAAGTCTAAAGTTTTTCTACAAAAAGAATCCAATGGATTCAAAATTTATGGAAAAGAATTTTCCATTTCGAGAATGTCTAATATATGTTTTACGTCTTCTATGCGAAAATATTTCATTCGTCTGGACTATCCGCCTATGACTATCGGTCAGCGCCTAGTCTCTTTCTGGCTTATGAGCTCGCCCTATCAATTCAAATGCGAATATAGGCCTTATTTCAGCGGATCCGTGCAAATAATTAGGTTGAAACTTTCGCTTCTGGCAGAGACCTTGACGGGCTGAGCACTTGACCAGTTGGTGATGATTTTGATGGACTTTACTTCAGGCCTGTCGAGCACCCCGAGTGGGTACACGATGATCTGGGTGATAGTAGACCGGTTGACCAGGAGTGCACATTTCGTCCCAGGGAGGATCACTTACTCTTTCTCTCTGAACCTTCAAGTCTTGAACTCGGCTGGCCGGCGATTCTCCTCCCCAATACCGGATCCAGACGAGAGAAGACTCATTTCTTACCATGTGGGGGCGCATCCTGGTCTGGGTTAGGGGGTTCCAAACCTTGCTTTTCTCTAGAATGAGAAATCTCGGGTTAATAAATAAGGGGAAGTCGTACAGTCAGACCCTTCCTTGCAGCATCAGTAAGATACAGCAAGCAACAGCTAATGTAATGCTATATATATATATATATGTATGCTGGGGGGTTTCGGGGAAGACCTATGTGGGGCACCTTTTGGGTGTGGGATGCTCGTTTAACCTTCAACCAACTCTCTACAATACCAAGGCTCAGGCTAAGAAGGCTAAGAAGGCTAAGAAGGCTAAGAAGGATCACGACGACGGTCATCGTTAGGAATCGCTTTCCAGGTAGGCACCCAACGTTTATCATATTTCCTTTTCTTGTCTTGCGACATGAAATATTTAATAATAATTGGGCTAATGCCAATAACAAAAATGCATCCTCATCAGATGGAAGCATCAGGTTGGACGGATCGGGTTATATTTTGAAAGTCTTCCTTTTTCCTTTCAACTCATTTCTATATAAGATATTTTCTATCTATAGAAAAAATGAACCAAATTTGCCTGATGTAGAGGCAATCAAGAAAGCCGCATAAGTCAATATATAACCTACAGAAAAGTGGTTGAGTAAACAAATCGAAAAGCTTGATCGTTAGTTTATTGAAGGTTCTCACACTAACATGACAAAGTGTGCGTTCACGTCGACGAATCTCGGTTTTTGATGATGTTTATATCAATTATTTGTCGGCACCTTTCGCTCATCCATTCCGCCCGCCCGTCCAGACGCGGCGCCCTTTTTCATTATCATCTACCGCCCTTTCTTTCAGCCACTTTACCGAGTGAAAGAGAAAGAAGAAGAACTTATTTATCAAGATATAACCTCAAAGAGAGATGAAATAACGAACGGGCGGGGAGAGGGAGAGGAGAGTGGAATGTTTACGAGTTGTAGAGAGGAGAAGAAAGATTCTCTGTCAAGGAATATGAAAGAGAAAGATTGTAAAGGTACGTAGTCTCGACCAATAGGGTTCAGAGCTTCGCGGGTTGTCTCCTCTTCAACATTTCGACTACTACTTCTTTGCCTTCCCTTTTCAGAGATCTCCTTGTTCTCTTCCCAGATTTTCCTCCATACCTTCCCTCTTCTTTCTTTGTGGCTGGATGATATTGTATGAATCTTCAAACGAGACATGTACCGAAGCAAACAAACGAAAGGAGGTGATTCGGTCAAAAAAAATGAATTGGTTGAGGATTACTTAAAACAACAATTCATTGAAATGAGAATCGACTGACTTAACCTGCCTTCGAGACAGAGTGATGGTGCCCCCCCCTCATGAGCAGCCAGCCCTTACCTGCCTTGAACTACAGGAGCGGTCTTGCATACACACATATGTAAATCAGGCCTTTTATCGAGAGTTCTTCGCAAAGTTTCATTTATTCAATGACTAGAATTAAACGAGGATATATAGCTCGGAGACGTAGAACAAAAATTCGTTTATTTGCTCAATAAAAAAATAGGTCAGTGCTACGGCCCCCTATTGTTTGATCCAATATTGACCGGGGACGAGCCCCGACTTGCATAGGTCCTTGGTTTGACCTCCCGTAGTGGTCCTTGCTTTTAATAAAGCTCCGCGGGGCCAATTTCTCGTACTTGCTCAGTGTGCCCCCCTTTCGTCGAGTGCCCCGCCCGGTTCACTGGGCTGTTGGGATCCCGAAACCACCAGCCACCCCGACCTAATTCATGATGAGCCCACCAACTTCCTGGCAAGATGCCTACGGTTAAAAAGCACCGACATATCAAGATCCAAATTCGAATTGGTTCCTGGTCCTGGTCAGAGACCACTGTGTTCGCGCCCATTTTTTGAGCCCCCATTTATAGAGTATAAGTAGAGTAATCCCGCCATGCGGGCTATCGCGAGAATATAGTGATCGAAGACGCTCAACTGCTTCGCACGAAAGCCGTATTGCCCTTCGGGCATGCTGCAAGAGCGTGGGTGAGTGGTAAGCGCGCGGCAGCAGTGTGGTTCCAGGTGCCGTCGCGTCATTGAGATCCGCGGGGTGGCGGGGACTTCGACTGCTTTGTTTCGGTACAAACGTCATAGTTTGGTTTGTGCTTTATTCCCTTGAAATTACTATTAGAATATATTGATTCTTTTTTAAGACAAATTCTCCTCCCTATTATTATTGTATTTTTTTTAAATAAAAAATATGCCATATTGTATGATTTGTCACATAAATTTTTATGTTCTAAGTTCTCTTTGATATTTATTTTGTTTTTAATTTTATCAAATTAAAAAAAAAAAAATCTTACCATATATTTTTACTTAATTGGATATATATATATATATATATATATTTAGAAATCAAATAGAAAATTAAAAATTAAAAAAAGTAATTTTTGAAATTTAATTAGTATTTACATACTTTTTTAAGAAATGATAGAACACAACGTTCAAATATGGAATATATGGTAGGAAATTTGAATAATAATAAACTTAAATTTTATAAACAATCAAAGGTAGAAAATTTGAACTTATGATGGTTGATGAACGACATATAATACTGTTATGTCGTTACTTTTACTCTTGTTAACTTTTTTCTTCTTTGATATACGCTATTGTCCGAATAGTTTGCGTCCATTTCAACTAATGTCACATATTGTTAACTTGTAATATGAGCTTAATTACAACTTAAATATATAATTAATAAACATAATTGAAAGGGTCCGTGGCGCAATAATTTCATTATTTGGTTGTAAACCAGCTTAACACCAGCGTCACGAGTTTGAACCCTGGAAGAATCGATATTTGTAATTCCCTATCCAAACTTGTACTAAAAATAAATAAATAAATAAATAAACATTTAATGTCGCATATATTAATTTATTATTCTGTGTTTTTCCATTTTAAGATTGATTTCTAAATTCTTAACTGAACTCATTTTTAGTTCGTGAAGTATCGCTTTCAAAATGCATTGAATATAAAATTTAAATGAAATTTCATTCCGTCTCATTATTTTGGCCAATACTAATTCAATCTACCTAAAGTTTTAAATTAATTTCTTTGCATATCCAAGTTCTTCCTACAAGGTTTTTAATTTTATAAATTCTTCTCAATCTAAATCTAAAAAATAATTTAATATATATATATATATATTTTTTGAAAGAGTAGTTTATGGTGCCCAAGTATGGATTCATAAGCCAACAAGAATTAATGTAAAATATATTTTTTTAAAAAGAAAAAATTAATCTCAACTACATCTATGGCTTGATCAACAATTCAAATATTGTAAAATATTAAAAAGTAAAAAAAACACCCATCCCATAAATACCTAAAATTATATTTATCTAAAGATTAATAAAAAAAATGTTATATTCTTTTATTGATGAATTGATATATTGAGTGATACATTAGAGTATTTTATACATAAATGAGATCATAGAGATGACCAAAATGCTATTAAATAATAAAGGTTGTGGTTTTTAAGGACTTGTTTGCACATTAATACTGATCGATTAATAGAATTCTAGTAACATTTTGTATAATTTAATAATGAAAAGGTTATTAGGTTTAAGTTTCGATGTAAATGGCTGATTTTTGTTTGAGTTTTTTGTCATTCCTCCCATTTGAACTCAAAAGAAGAAGAAGAAAAAAAAAAAAGATTTAGATGAAGTTTTTCTTTTGTTAAGTTAAATTCAAAAGTTGGGTGAATTATAAATTTGATCGTAGTTTGGAAAAAAAATTAAATTAAATTTTTATAGTTTCAAAAGTAGAATTTATTTTTGTGGTTTAGAGAAATTTGATTTTAACAATTAGTTTAGTTTGAGGATTTTGGATGTATAATAATAATAAAAATAAAAAGATAAAATATTTTTATCTATAATAAAAAAATCAAATCTAATTTAAGAAAATTTAAATTAAGTTATATTATTGATAGAATTCAATTACTGATAGAGTTCTATCATTGATAGATTCATTTTATCATTGAGTGAATTTTATCGGTGACAGATGAATTATTTTAGAAATTGTGTTAAAACTATGCTAAAATGAATTATTTTAAAAATTGTGCTACAAATTTAATACAATAAATAGAATTTGTTGAAAGTAAATTCCTATTTAGTTTTTTTTTTGTTTTCATAAAATCTAAAAGATAATCATTATCATTTTTTATTAAAATTAATTTATGAGATTTAATTATTTAGGTGTCAATAATGACGATGCATGTAAGTTAAGAATCAATCGAAAGAATCATACTATTTACACAAAGAATAGTTACCTCTACAAGTACTTAATCTCGAGCGGTAATAAATGGTGTGGACTAGTTTTTAGGTTTTCATAAAATCATGACAAAATTTTAGTTTTTGCCGTTATAGATATTTAATTTTTTTTTTAAAGAGTTTTAGCATATCTAGACTATATTAGAAAACTAATTGCAAAAGTAGAAAATTAAGGAAATATTTGCAAGACTAGATTTTCTTTTTATAATTTTAAATATTGAAAATATGAGATTTACCCGTTTGCTCATTTGGTTGGAAGTTTCCATTTAGATGGAAAATGGAAAATTGTCCACATTCCATAATATTCCCCTAAATTTTGGGGAGATTTTTAAATGTCCACATTCCATAATATTTGCCTAAATTTGGGGGAGATTTTTTAGAGACAACTATTTCGAGAAGACGTTTAAGGGAAGTTTCAGATTCTTCATCTTCTCAAATCTTCTGCTCTACCAATTCTCCCTATTTTCTTCTGTTGCTACCATGGAATTCGTATTCGAGGGTATCGTCCGACCGATACAGTGGGTTTTTATTGTCGAGCGTACCGGAATTTGAAGGTTGGAGACGAAGTGGTGCATTCGTGGACTTCCGAAAGTGTACGGTACGTTTTCGATTTCATATTATT
>JBBMEF010049774.1:0-12896 GCA_037832685.1 Sicyos baderoa
CGTTAGAAATTGTTTATTGAGTACATTGCTTATCATGGTGAGCTTTTTAAATTTTAGCTTAGTTGCAAATTATGAACTCGATAACCCAACCCAACCATTTATTCGGGTTGGGTTGGGTTGTGCCTTTAATTGGGTTGGGTTGGGTTGGAGAATTGACAACCCGAATTTTTGGGTCAACCCAACCCAACCCATGTGTTCACCCCTTATATAAACTAATAAATAAAAAATGGATGATGCTAATGTAAATATATAAAGTAATGAATAAAAAATGGATGAGGTTATATTTGAACCTACGATACTTACTTTATTAGAGCATATTATGCATTAATATACTAAAAATCTATTTTATTAATTAAATTCCCTTCATATATATATATATAAAAGTTTAGGTTGAGTTGGGTTGAGCTAGTTACCAACAAAAATTGGTCACTTCACTTACTAATATAGATCATAACTATAAAAGTGGGTTTAGTTTAGTTTTTTTTTCTTGGTTGAATTTAACTATTATTAGAGAAGAAGATTAAACTCATGATCTCTTTATTACAAAAAAAACTCTAATATGGTTGATATGTTGTTTTTGTTCATGGTTTGAGGATGAGTCTATTTAGCCTAATTAACAACTTAAATTAGTTTAGCTATATTTCCTCAACAAAAAAAAAAAAAAGTTTAGCTATATCATAAAAAAAAAGAGTTTAGAATAATATATATATAGAGAGAAAGATAGAGAGAGAGATCATGTTAGGTTTGTAATTAGTGAGTTTGTTGTTTTTTTTTTTTTTTTTTTGAGTACTAATTAGTGAGTTTGTAAATAGCCTTCACTACCGTATTTTTTAATAAACATACATTTCTCCTCTTAGTAATTAAAAATAAACCTAATTTATCGGTAATAATATGTATCTTCGATCCAAGATTTAAATCTTATATTAATAATGAGAGATATTTGCCTCTTCATATATAAGGAGGTAAATCTTTAAATATATATATGGTGGTACCATTTTTTTCCTTTTTATTTTTTACTTTTTTTTCTTTAATATTAACAACTTTTGTGATTCTAAATAATGCTTGTTGTCTTCTTACGAATATAAGACAAGTATTTTTCATTAATAAACATGTGATTATGATCTCATCTATGCACATTTTCCTTCTCCCTTTTATTTGTAGTATAAATTGCATTCATTGTTCAACTGCTTTTAAGGACTCTTTCGTGGCACTGTATAAATGGAAGAACCCTATGACACACTTGCTTTTCGTACCAAGCCAACCAGATTTGACCATATTATTTTATTATTTTTTTTCCGACTAATATCACGTGACATAACGTCAGATCTTATAATATTTGAATGTTAAAGAAACTCGTAGAAAATTAGTTCTTAAATTGGTGACCACCATAAATTGAATTTGTCACCTTATACATCACAAGACCTTCTTTGACCATACTATCCTCCTCTTTGGTATAGGTTTTATAGACTTATTAGACAAATACTAATTTGAATGGTTACACTCAAAATTATCTTAAAAATAATTTTTTTTCGGTAGTCTTAAAAACTAACTTAACCAAATGGGTTAGTAATGTGATTGTTTATCTTATTTATTGTTAATTCATTTTAACTCTACGGTCACAAGTTTAAATTCAGAAATCGATATTCTATTCTCATATTATTTGAGATTAATAGTGTTTTCTATGTAAGATTTGTTGGGTCCCCTCACCCTAATATATATACTAAAATAACTGATTAATATTTGATTTGACACTTCTAAATTGATTTTCATATAAATTAAATCATTGAAATTTTAAATCATATAAAAAAAATTAAAATTAAATCCTTGTAATTTTAGGAGTTAGAATTTAGTTTCTTTGGTAAGATAATTTTTTTTAAAAAAAGTTAATTATCAGAAAAAAGAAAAAATTAATCATATGGAAATTATGTATCCATGTATAAATGAAGATATCTTTTGTATTTGCTCAGGATGTGAATTAAATAGCATGATTTGATCAAAATGAAGTTGTCAAATGTGCCACGCAATTCGCACATATTATTATGACATGCATACATGATAATATTCCCCAAACCTTAGATATATATAAAAATAAATATAGATCTTATATGTTTTTTAATATTATTTTATGTCAGAAATGTAGAAGATAATTCCACCAAATCTCGAAATTTATAATTTGTTCGAATATAAAAGTGTAACTCTCGAAATGATTTAAATTTTGCTCCCAAATAAATTTTCCTAAAACTATTTATGAGATTTATCAAATTAATTTTAATTTAGCTAAATTAAAATATGTCTCCAATTAATTTTGATAAAACCAAAATAATTGTAGCCAATGAGGGTCGTTTGCTGTGAGTGGAAGGAAATGATTTGGAGGAGTTTGGAAGAGACAAAATTAGGGGTTCAAACAATTCTACACCTCGAATAATTTGAATCAACTCAACTCAATTTGACGGAATTAATTTGGGTTAAATATATTTTTTCAGTTGAGTTCGAGGAGTAATGAAAATTTTCATGTGTCGAATTGGATCCAAAGTTGACCTAAAATGATTAAAAAAAAGTTGACTAAGAATGAACCGAGCCAATCTGACCCACACGAATTAATTATTTAGTTTAAAACATATTTTTTTTATTTTTACATATAACATAAATATTTATGTGTACATTAATTTATTTTATTATTATTATTAGACTTTTTTTTTCAATATTTTTTTATATATGTTTAAGTCTTTATAAACTATATATCATAATAAAATATATAATCAAATTATGTCATCTATTTTTGTTGGTTTTAATCATTTATTTATTTTATGTAAATTGAATTATGACATTTATTTTTATTATTTTTATTATCTATTTGTTTTATATTATAGTATAATTGTAGGACCAATTGTAGGTGACTTTTGATTAAATATTTTACTTTTTAATATTTATATTCATTTCATTAGCTATAATGATTTGAGATTGTATTTTGTTTATATAAGTATATGCCTAATTTTGTTAGGATCTCACAAATGAAATACCCGTTTTTGCTTACTTTTTGTTAGATTTGGATCCAAACTTTGGATCTAATTTTACTCACATTTCTAGTCTCCAACAAATTTATTCAAACATATTTATATTTGCAATGTATTGATAAAACTGATAATCAACTCAACCAAACTCAACCAAAAAATATAAAGGTTGAATAGTCTCTTTAATTAGATTAAAAAAGTTACCAACCTAAGAATTTGGGTTGAATTGAAAAGCTTTTACAACCCAACTCATATACACCCCTACCAAATTTGGAAGAGATAAAAACTTTATTTGGCAGGGGGAGTTTAATAGTAAAGTGACAAAAACCCTATTTAATATTGAAAAAAAATAGAGAGTAATCGGAAAAAAAAAAAAAAAAAAAAAAACATTGTTTTTAAATCTAGAGTGCATGTAATAAAAATTTTGATTTCAAAAAGATTTTTTTTTTTTTTTTTTTTTTTTTTTTTTTTTTTTTTAATATGAAGGAAAGAAAGTGGTTGGTATTTGAAAGGAATATAATTTATTTCTCTAATCAAACGAGGTAAAAAAAAAGAAAACATTATATCCTTGAGGTATGCCTTTATCTTTTCAAATCAGGATTCAATTTAAATCACATTTTATAATTTTTAACCTAAAAAAAATAAAATAAAAATGTCACTCAATCTAAATGAAGGTGAAAAGTAAAGTCCGTTATCTTGTTTGGTGTTTATCCATTTTAATTTTACAGTTTCATATTATTTGAGAGTTGTCTAGTGTAGAATTTGTTGATTTATACTAAAAAAAAAAAACAGTAAAAAAAAATTATCCCAATGCATTGCAAATGAAAAAAAATGTCCCAAAAATTGTTTGGTGTGACATAAAGAGTGATGAATTATAGAGCCCACTTCATAAATGCAAGGGTCTACCTCTGAATTGCAATTGAATATATATAGACTATAGGCCAATTTGAAAGCTTTGAAAATGGTGCACCCCCATTTAATACACCCTACATTAACTGATCGCCCCATATCATCAACCATTTCACACACAAAACCAAAAGATATTGAAAAAGTCTTGTCAAAAAAAAAAAAAAAAAAAAAAAAAGACATTAATTGAATATATATACTTTAAGACAAATAATCAGCTCTTCCTATCTATTAAAAAAAATCATTTTTGTTAGCATTAAATAAGATGCATATGGATAAAATTGTTATATAAGGTCAACTATTATGTATTTATCACCCATCCGTATCTATTTGTAACATAATCCCTTGGATGGATTGATCGAGAGGGAATGTGTGAGAGATTTAATACAACAACCATTAAAATGAAATATATTTGAATCATAACTTTTTAATATTTCATATATATTTTAAGTAGGTTGGTAATAGTTTGGAGTTTTTATTTTTCTTCGCAACAATTAAGAGTGAGAGATTTGAACTCATAATCTCTTGGTCACTAGTTAATGTCGTTGGACAACTCTTATCGATCTCGGCTAATCACTACAAATACATAAATGGTCATAACTCTATATAGTCAATTAATTTTTAATTGTATAGTTTCAGAGCATGACTAAAATGAAGATTAAGATATCATTTTTGTACTTTAAGATCTATTTCATTTAAGGAAAATTATAGGGGATAATATTGTGCTCTTTGCACATTTTCCATCATACTGTATCATAAAATCTTCTAAGTCTTTGCACATTTTTCTTCTCCCTTTATAGTTTATCAAAAGTATTAATTTGTTACTTTGTAGTTTGAGAGTTAGGTTTTAAAAGATCTACTTATGGGTGGTCATAATTGTGCAATCAAAGCATTAATTTGTTACTGTATAGTTTGAGAGTTAGGTTGTAAAAAAATCTAAAGGGTAGGTGGTCCTAAATTTATTGCAAAAGCATATGAAACAAATGAATATTTATTCTATTAAAATTAAATTAAAAATTTAAAAAAAAAAAAACGAAAATTGATATTTCGGTATACTTTAAAAGGAATTTTTTTTGAAAAAAAATGTTTTAGTTAAAGGAAAAATATTACAAATATAGCAACTTAAAAAAAATAACAATCATAATCATAAGTATTAATATTATATAATATTATATTAATATACAATATATAAATAATATAAAATATATGTTCAAAAAAATATAATATTATTCTAAAAAATATATATATAATATAAAATATTATTAATAAAAAATAATGTTGTATTAATGAGTATTAATAATACCGTATTGATTGTATTCATAATTATGTATGTAAATATTTTTTAATTTTGAAAAAATAAAAGAAAAGTGTTATCTAAATTATTTTTTAGAGTTCACAATAATAAAATTAGAAAATTTAAATTTATGATTTAATAACTTTTTAGTCATTAACACTCGTATAGATTACGTTTTAAATTTTACTTCAAACTTTTCTTTAAATTGAAACAACATTGAGGTGAGAGACTCTTGCTAACTCACACACATAAAAGTGAGCTATATTTTCTACAACAAAAAAAAGGGAAAAAAAAGTAAGCCATATTTTTTGTTTGGGCATATTTGTTAACCAAGTTGGATATGAATATAAATATTTTCTAATTTCTTTTCTTTTTTTTGAAAATAATATTTTCTAATTTTTTTAATATAATTAATAATAAAATTTGGAAATGAATACAAACTTACCATTTAGGTTGAGATACATTTCAGCCACCTGCTGTCGGCTAACAAAAAAAAAAAAATATATATATATATATATATATAGGGGAATTTGCATGTATATTACAATAACGCAAAAAAATTGCATAAATAGCAACTTTTTGAAAATATTTGCAAATATAGTAAAATCAGATGTATAGACTCTATCAATAATGTCTGATAGACTCCATAAAAAAAAAATTGCTATATTTACAATATTTTTAAAAAGTTGTTATATTTGCAATATTTTTAAAAAGTTGCTATAATTCTAATATAGAGTAGGAAATTTGCTATGTAGTACAAATTTCAATATATATATTATTGGATAAATTCTTTTTTTAAGTATAAATGGGTTTTCAACTTATCCAAAGAATGCGTCACTGTCCAACTTGATTTGAGGTATAAATTTATTAGAAGATGTGAAATGGAACCATTTTTTTTTTTTAAGATACTTATATTAAGAGAGGAAGAGAAGAAATTCAAGGAGTTTATAGTACACCAGTTTAGTTTAGAGAACGATCATAGCAACATAATAGTTTTTAAAGAGATAGGATTTTATACTCCATTCCGCAACTATACAAACAATGTGTAATCTCACATTAATCATATAAGAAGTAGATCTCAAGTAGAAAGGAACGAAGAAACAACAATAAAAGAAAAATCATAAAGAAGTAAAACAAAAACAAGACGATTTACATGATTTACTTATAATATGTTAACTACGTCCACAAATGGAAGAAAGAATTATTTTATTAATGTGTCTGTACTAATAACAGTTTTAAAAGATTTAGGCCCCATTTGATAACCATTTGGTTTCTTGTTTTTGGTTTTTCAAATTTAAGCCTATTTTCTCTCAAATTTACTACAATTTGTTTCATCATTTCGACTATGTATACATCTTTAATTAAGAAAGTAGGGGAAGACCAACCAACTTTTAAAAACAAAAAAAGATAGCTTTCCAAAATTTATTTTTGTTTTAAAAAGTTGGTTAGTATCCTCCTACTTTCTTAAAGAAAGATGGATAAATTATAGGAAGGATGGAGCACATTGTATGAAATTTGAGAGAGAATATGCTTAAATTTGAAAAACCAAAAATAAGAAATCAAATGGTTATCAAACGGTGCCTTAATTATTCAATTTTGATATATTATCTTCCTCTAAAATTAAGATCATATTTCAAAAAAAAAAGAAAAGAAAAAGGTTGTATGAATTGAGCAGTTCATCAACACCCAACTAAATTATGGGCCAGTCTTAAATTGCCATCTCTGAACAGTTGTCATCTTTGATGCCTATAAGTAGATGTAAGAGAATGCAAATATTACTGAGAAAACAAACAAATCTGTTTACTAAAAACAGTGAAAATGATTTCAAAGGCTTTAGTTTTTGTGTGCCTTGTTTTGGCCTTTGTTCTTCTCATCTCTTCCGAGGTCGCTGCCAGAGACCTTGCGGAGACCTCCACCAACAACCACAACGGTGAGCATCCCCTTCATTTCACCAAAAATAACAAAAAAAAAAAAAAAAACTTTTTCTTATTTTTTGATATACATAATTTGTACTTCACCATTTCAACAAAATTGTTACTTTGCTTCTCATTTTATATAATGAGAAAATTCGAACTTATAATTTTCTTATTATTAACACATTTATACTATTTTTTTTTTAGAGTTAACACACTCATATTATCGAGCTACTACTCTAACTGTATTTGAATTAAAATGAATTTGTAAGAAATAATTATATTTTAGCTACGTGGCTTTATATATTAATTCTATCCTTTTTACAACAAACTCCTCCATCTATATGAGGGTAGCAGTTGGATTATCTTGTTTAGATGTTAATTCATGATTTTGAGTTCAAAATCAATATTTAATTTTTATATTATTTGAGAGCATTTGTGTTTTTTTGTATAAAGTTTTGTTGGTTCTCCTCCCTCCAATTTGTACTAAAAAAATCCCCTCAATCTATGCGGTTGTTTTTTTCGGTCATTTCATGATTTTTTATTTCTCTCAAAGTAGTATATCTTTTTTATTTAATTTTTGAAAATTTAAGTAAAATGGTAGATAAAAAATTGAAAAAAAAAAATGATAGAAATAATATTTGTAAGTTTAATATGACCGTGAGCCTGCTTAATGGTGAGTAAATCTAATCTTTACCGTAACTATTCTGCCTTCGACATTGCTTTAACTGGAGATTGTTCTTGTAGTAGTTTATCTTAAAAAATATATATTTGTATAAAATTTTGCATACAATTTTAAACCTTTGAAGTATAATGATGATGTAGCAGAAGCCACGGTAGAGACGAATGGCGTAGAAGATGCCAAATATGACAGAGGTTATGGAGGCGGCCATGGTGGTTATGACCATGGTCATGGTGGCGGCAGGTACGGTGGTGGTGGCGGAAGATATGGTGGTGGTGGAAGGTACGGTGGCGGTGGAAGGCACGGCGGTGGCAGGTACGGTGGCGGTTGCCGTTACGGACGGTGCGGGCACGGCTGCTGCAGCTACGCAGGTGAAGTTGTAGAGGGGGCAAAGCCATGAGCCTAATATGGATGTGCTGAAAGGGTTATGTGTGTAAAAGTGTTGATGAAATAAATGCATGGGGAGGAATGGAGAGCCTAGCTGGGGCTTTCCTTTTTTTCCCCTTTGTTTAATTTGGTTTTTATTTTTAGATTATGTGTGTGTGTTGTGTTACTATGGATTTGCTCTTGCAAATTTTTATGATATCAACTAGAAATTTCAGCTTTGTGTCTCATTATACTTCTATCTCCTTTGATATCAAATATTTCAAGATAGCAGACATCTTCGAGATATCACTCATGTGGTACCATTGATATCACACATCTCATCTCTCTTTTCTTACTTTATATTTATTGTACGAAAAAAATTAAAAGAAAAATGAAGATATACGGCTCTAAATGAAGGATATCATAGTGAGGGTGTTATCTAGGGTGCACTCAAATTCTCCACTTAATTAGGATCATCTGCTTGGATGAGATATGGATTTTTAAATCAAATGTCGAAATAAAATTAAACTCTAATATCAAGTTAGATAACATGAGATTCTATCTTAAAACCAATAAAGTGCAACAAGAATAGCATATGTATCTTTTAAAGATGTTGAAGATTTCTCAAACTTTTTCAATGTTGGACAAAATAACTATCTCAAATATAGGTTTGAGTTATAATTTTTATTTGTTTTTATATTTTAAAATCAAATACTTTTATACATGATACACACCTGTCAACCGAGAGATTAGGGTTAGAATCTCCCACCCCTAAATTATTGTAAATTAAAAAAATATATATATATATTTTTACTATGACATTTCAATAATATTTAATTTTAGTTCATTAAGATAATAAATTGGTTAGAAATAGTTACTAAAATGATAACTACGCTAAATTTAAATTTTAATAAATTGATCAAGCGATTTAATTTTAATTTTGATGTGAATTAAAATTTTAAAAGAAAACAAATATAAAAATAAATTCAAAATATACCGAGCCAATTAAAACTGAAACACCCAAACTTACGACTAAAACTAACTTTTCCCAACATTTATCAACTTTTTTTATATATATGTTAAGAGATATTTTACCACATATTTATATGTTTATATGTTGAGAGATATTTTCATTGGTTTGTTTATTTGAACATGAACCACATATTTTACCACAGAAAGTGGTTGAGTGGTCGCCTTCTTGTTGATTGCACTGCAATTTCAATTTTGACATTAGGATTTTATTTTTATAATATGGTCTACTAAATGAGTCCATTTAAGAAAACGTTTTGTACTACAATATAATTCTTAAATAGTTTTTTCCTTAAACATAATTTGGATACTTTTTTTTTAGTTACAATAATTTAGGATAGGATATTCAAATTCGTGAATTTTTGGTCTTTCAGTGTACTCTAATAGCAAAACAGCTAATGAATTTTCTCTTTCACGAATAGCTTTCTACTACCATTAAAAAAGACAAAATAAAAGTAAACACATCTTTTTTTTAATTCAAATTAAGAGTAAAAGATTTGGACTATTCATATACTTCTTAATTATTCATCATATTAATAGAATTATATTTTTATTAGAAGAAAAAGAATACAGCTCGAAAAAGTAAGATAACTACAAATTAAATATGATTTACAAATCTATTTTTCTATTTATAAATGTAATTAATTTTTTTACTTCAATTCCCAAACTACCACTACCCTCTAAAGTTTTGTATGGTAAAAGTTACCTAGAAATGAACTTTATGCGAGTTTTTTGAAACTCATCTTACTAATATCGATGTGACAACTACAAAAATGGATGATCTATAAGATCGTGTTCAAATATTGAATTCATAATTTTTTAATTAATCAAAATTCTCTTCATCACTAGAGCCGCTCATGATACTTAAAAGATAGAAATTTTGAATAGGAAACTGACTACAACTATCCAAGAGATAAAGATGAGATAGTAATCTTTCCCCTTTCCCATTTTATTATTATTATATAATAATAATCGTTCAAAAGAAAATACAACCTAGTTTACAAAATTTCCTAGTTCAAAATTTCCAGAAAATGAATATACAAGACCCTACTATTTCCTCAAGAGGGTAATTATGACTTATGAGCACATAAAATTGGCTCTCCTGAAAACCATTGCCAAACAGTAGAATAAGCTAAAACTGTGACCATTTCTTCCTGTATTAACCTCTCAATATATAAAATTAATCATAAGGGAAAAAAAATGCTGACTTGCTTTTATGGGTAGGTCTCTATTCAGAATTCGGACTTTTGTTAGCTGACGATTCTTCCCGCGAATCAAGCAGTGTCTTCCATTGCCAATGCAGAGGCCTGGTGAGCCAAGGCCGACTCGGTCCCGTCGTTCAAGGAAGTTTCCGTGTTTGCATCCAACAGCTGATCAGACTCTGCTGCTTGTTGCAGCAGGCTCCAGTACATGATGCTCGCAGTCAGTAAGAGGATCATCTTTTGGTTCACCTGTCAACAAGTTGGCAATGAATACTAAGAATTTGATTGGAGTTTTAGAAGATCATTAATCAAGTTTACAAGAAATTGTAGTTTGTAACTAACTTCAATAATATCTTCAGGTAGCAAGAAAATAGAGCAGCCGAGCTTTCGGGCGACACTAATAATATATGTCGCATTAAGCTTCTTGTCTTCCTCTGCAATTAGACAATTTTACAAAATTGTAACAACCCCACATGGAAAAGATGGAACTTTTAGAAGAAGGGCATAAATGAACACTCACCAGTTTCTCCTTTTGTAACAACAGCCCAATTCACCACCCTTGACTCCACAGAACTAAGAAGCTCAAGGAAGAAGATACCATTTGAAAGGTTCTTATCCTGAAACCAGAAGTTATATTATCCACATGAAACATTCAACTACAGATAGCCAACGGGAAAAAGGCGAGTGTTTTTACATGGTAAGGATCCCATATCGGAAAAAGTAAAGACCCCATAACAATATATAAAAGATATCGGTTACTCTCTCATTGCCCTGAGGTGGAACCCCATATTATCTAATATCACTAGTATACCTTGAAGCTCTCCAACTGGGAAGTTCTACCAGCATTCTTCACTTTGTTGTTTGCCCAGTTCAGAATATCAGCATCTGTAATTTCTTTACCCTCTTTACCTTGAGAGTGTGATCTCAGGTTTCTTAACAGTTGAAGCATGGTAAATCTCATCAGTTGCCATAAAAATGCTGTTCAATAAGAATGTACTCATCTTCAGATGTTGGTCTTGTAATTTATACCTCTAGTGTGAGGACCTCTAAGCCTCATTACTTAAAACATAGGAATTTTGAATAAACAAAAGTAACTAACTATCCAGTAAAATCATAGTTTGGTCAATACCTACTAGTATCAATAACTATGTTTTCAAGAACTAAAGTTCATAGCATATAAACAAGCAAATATGCATAAGAAAAAATTCTATAGAAATCAACGATACAGAATTCAAGTAAGACCATTCCATAAGACAATTTTCTTCACAAGTACAGTCTATCAAGTTTTCCACTAGCAACCAAGAGATCAAACAAGTTATAAACACCGAATAATAACATCGGTATTCGAACATCAATTAAAGTTGTAAACGAATGAAGAGTACAAATTTTAGAAAAGAGGAGAGGATATTTTGTAGTTACCTAGTATAAGCTTTTTGTTTCCCTGCACAATATCATTCCCAGCTACGTTTACAAGAGAAAATTTTAACTCCTTCCCAAGTTCAATTACTTGGTTGCAATTCTCGACTTTTCTAAATGGCATCTTGATAGGAGGCTTTGTTGCCTTCTTCCAGATTACTGATCCAGGAGAAACTTTGTCAAGAACTTCCAAAAGAACCCATCTGCAGAATGGAAGGTCATATCTCAAGCTTGTTCGTAAAAAATGAGGATATACAAGTGATTCTTAAGTGGAAATAAAAAAGAAAAACGATACCCGTTTCTGACGTCCTCAAAGACATTGTTGACATATGTGGCTATGCGAAGACTGTTAATCCATAAACGGAAGCATCGCTCTTCCCGAGAAGTTTGTGCATCATCGGTCATCATTTCTGCAAATGACATTTTTGAGCTGTCAACGGTCAACCCATTCCTGCAATACAAGTTTAAAATTTGGATTCGTCAGTTCGGTTATGCAGCATCAGATATTTTGAAACTCAAAGAAACCCACTGGCTACTGCTACAGACCAGTCAACAATATCTATTGATCAGGTAGATCATCTCTATGATGAATTTCCATCTTCTTTTCATCTTACAACATGTGGGAAAATTAATTGAATTACAGTGAAACGTTAGGCATGATAGGTTCAATCAATGGTATCACCTACTTAGGAATTGATTTCTTATGGGTATTCTTAATATCTAAATGTTGTAGGGTAAGATGGTATGTCCCATGAAAATAGTCCAAATGCGCATGAGCCGTCCCGATACTCACAATTTTTTTTTTTTAAATCATAATCTAAAAAGCTCGTAGCCAAGAGCCTAAGACAAATCTGTACAAAAAGTTCCAGAGAGTTTTTAGTGTTTTTTTATACAACAATATTAGGGAAGGGGGCTTCGAACTTGTAACCTCATGGTTACTAGGTTGTACCAGATGTCGTGCTTTTGTTGGCAAAGTTCAATAGAGTTACTGTAACGCCCCCCACATCTGAATATGAGAGGGCTTAATAGATATGATTTGCACTACCTATACCAACAAGGTGCACCTTCCTTTTGGTG
>JBBMEF010049795.1:0-12895 GCA_037832685.1 Sicyos baderoa
GTCTCCCACCCACGCCACCAAAAAAATAAAATCTTTTGACTGTTACGATTTAACGGCAACGTTTGGTTGCGTGGGTGCGAGAGGCGCGACCGAAAAAAAAGGGTCGTCGCGTGTCTCCCACCCACGCGACGACCTTATTTTGCAAATATTTTGCAACTTTGACCCATTTTTGGAATTTCTGACCCCAAGTTGCAAAAAATCCAATAATAAGAACTAAATATCGAATTCCAATTTTATCGAACTCATGTTTGTAGTGTTGAACCGAAATAACCCTAATGTTTTGAAGAAAGAAAAACATTTGCTCTCGAACTCTTTTACGATAAAGATTAAATTGTCAGAAAATTGAAAAAAAAAGGGAAAAAAAAATTGGTATATATTGAAGGCAGCAAGCAATTGAGGTTTGAAGGCAGCAAGCAAGCGATGCTGATTCGGAGGCTTCATCGAGCAGCGTCGTCGGCGTCGGCGTCGGCGTCGTCATCGTCATGGGCAACAACGCCTCTGCTGCGAAACCTAATTGTAACCTTTTCTTCTTCTCTTTTCATTCGATGCTTCCATTTCACTTTCCCTTTTTTTGTTCCGGGCCGGCGTACCCGATAGTACTTGACCCTACAATATTTATATGTAATCAAAATTTATAGAAAATTAATTCTTAAATAGTTGGCTACCATAGATTAAATTCATAACCTTTTCGATTTTTTTAAGGCCCTTTCGACTGTTTCTAGAACTTCACACCTTTGTTTGATAATAATTTTCTTACGAGAAGTGTGGATTAATCTATGGTGACCACCCACCTAGGAATTAATTTCATACGGATTTACTTGGCATCCAAATGTTGTAGGGTCAGGCGTAGTTGAGATGTGCAAGGGCTGGCCCGGACAGTCACGGATATAAAAAAAAAAAAAATTATGCATTAATTTCTTGTATACTTCATTAACCTACATCAACCTTGTTTGAGGCTTCTTTTAAGGAATTCTGATTGTTTACTTTATATATGCACACACAGGTAGGACAAACAATGGAGCATGGAGTCAGCAGCAGCTTGCAAGTTGGGAACTCTTTTTTCTCTACAATGATAAAACCTCAAATGTGTAAACAGTTTCCTGATAAAAATATGGAAAATAAGGTATTACTCTCCTCCAAAAAACTATATAATCCATGCTTAGACAGCTTGACATACTTCTGAAGTAAATTAGTTTGGTTGATATTTTAAAGATTAGACTTTTTTGTATTTTGGTAGCATAAATTATATTAAGGTTCATGAAATATCTATTATGGATGGTTTTGAAGCAGGAAAACAGTTCTCTTATCTTTTTTGTAATTAGGTGGATAAAATAGTGATGGGTCCTTGTCAAGTTCTTAATTTCTTGTGCTCTTAAGTATTACTTCTAGTTTAGTCTCTTCTACCGAGGATCGGCGGCGTAGTTAGTTATCTTGTTTGGTGTTAATCCAAACAAATGGATTTCTATTATGAACTTGCAAATTCCCCCTGGAAGTTCGTGGTCCTCAGCATAACGCCCTTCTTTATTTTTCTCTAGCTGAGTGATATCCTGATGAGCCACGAGCTTTCTTCACATTCTCCACCAACTAGCGATGAAATAGGATGTGTCTACCTCTCCCCCTTCCCTCCCTATGTGCCAGTTCATTTGGAGTATTCTCGGTATGCGAGTGTGTAAGTCTTGCCTTTTAGGATTCGAAGTTGGAAAGTTCAACCTCCTTAAAGTTGAAGTTTTGTATTTACGTGTTATCTTGTTGTGAAAGTAGATCAGAAACCGGCCATAACCTTGTAACACTTTCATCTTATCAATGAAATTTTTTCGTTTCCTATATTCAAAAAATAAAAACAAACAAATGTGTGTTTTTCTTTATTTTCTTTGTTTCTATTTTCTTTTTCCCTGTGGAACAAACTTGACATGCATTTGTCTACTAATGATTCAGGACGTTAACAACAGCAAAGCCTTGTGCCAGACTTCAGAGCAAAATATTGGAGACATTAGAAAGCACCAAATTGGGGAAAATGTTCCAAGGGCGGATAAAATTAACTTTCTTGTAAATACGGTAAGAATAAATAAGAAAATATCTTCCTCTCCTCCTTCTCTCTTTTATTTATTTATTTTTTTTTCTTTTTCAAATTGAGTCTTTTCGAAATCATGTATAGGTGCATTGTCATTCTATAGTAGCCTATTAAATTTTCAGAATAACTAATTCCAAAAGGCAAAAAGTAAAGAAAGACATTTCGAGTATCCAAATGCATAAACTGATTGCCTCGATAATAGTTGCATTCTTCTCAAATCAAACCTTGTGATGTTTTGCTAAATTGCTAATCAGGATAGACGCTACATGCAAATTCAGTACTTTATGAAACAAAATTATATTATACTATTCTCTATTATCAAAACTGACTTTTATGCAATAGTCAAGTTTTTTATGTACATCAGCAATTCAAATTCTGATTTTTCTGAAAAATATTATACAACCTTGGATGTTTATGAGTTCGCTAAATGTCGCAGCTTCTCGATCTTAGAGATAGTAAAGAAGCTGTTTATGGTGCTCTTGATGCTTGGGTTGCATGGGAGCAAGACTTTCCAATAGCATCCCTTAAGCAGGCATTGGCTGCCCTTGAGAAGGAGCAGCAATGGCATAGAGTTGTTCAGGTTATTAAATGGATGTTAAGCAAGGGGCAGGGAACCACATTGGGAGTCTATGGGCAGTTAATCCGGGCTTTAGACATGGACCATCGAGCCGAAGAGGCACACAAGTTTTGGGTCATGAAAATTGGTTCAGATCTTCATTCAGTCCCTTGGCAAATGTGCAGAAGCATGATATCAATATACTACCGAAATAAAAGGCCAGAAGATCTTGTGAAGGTATAATTCTATCTTTTATTTAGTTATGTAGTGCCTTCTGGATATGACTAATTTTTCATTTAAACTATTTAGCATAGTAAAAATGAAATTTCCTCTTATATTATAAGCTAAGAGGTGTATCTTTTCCAGTTAGTGAAATATAAAATATCTTCCCAATACTTCTAGCTTCATGGTATTGGACCAAGCTCTAATTTGGTTGTGAGTTTGGTATTATTCTGATAAACCTCTTATTACTAAGGTGTATACAAGAAGGAAGAAGAGTATTTTCTATCACGGGATAGGCGACCATTTCTCTTCCTTTATCCATATTCTATGTAACTCTTTCTTATATCAATGAAATGATTTATTTTTTATTAAAAAAGATAATAATAACCATCCTGGGTTGGATCTAGTGGTCAAAAGAGGTTATGAGTTCAAATTCGTAGTGACTGCTAACCTATCTAGGAATTAATTTTCTACAGGTTCTTTGACAATTAAGTGTTGTAGGGTTATGAGGTTTGTTGTGTGAGTACAGTTAAAGTGTGCGTAAGCTCACTTAGACACTCGTGGATATAAAAAAAAAAGAAAAAAAGAATGAGGCCATCCAATGAGACCCCATATTATTATGCTTCTTAGATAGTGATCCCAATTGAAGAAAAGAGAAACAAAGGACACATTTGGTATCCAGTTATTTTGTAACATCAAAGGTGATTAAAACAAAGATCGTAGATTCTCTTGTTTCCTATTGAACTCAATATTGTAGAAACAAGTACATAACTACTACTCTTCGCAATGCTGGAAATATCAAATAGTATCTATTAATGCGTAACGGTCAGAGTATTAGTGAATATTGAATTGTCTAGTCTCTGTTAAGCTAATCTTGGCCTGTGCATTCGAAAGCTTTTCAAGGATCTCGAAGCTTTCGGGCGTAAACCTCCGGAAAAGTCAATCGTGCAGAGGGTAGCAGATTCTTATGAAATGCTAGGGTTGCTTGAAGAGAAAGAGAGGGTATTAGTGAAGTACGACGATCTTTTTACAGCTGACAAGAAGGTTGCCAAGAAATATAAGAGGATTTCGATTGCAAAATCAAAGAGAAGAAAGAAGCAAGTAGACCAAGGGCACTGATGATGGGGGATCGGGGAATTCAAACATGTGACTTCTTGATCAAAGATTCATGTCAGTAGCCGGGTTAAGCCCTCTTTAAGAAATTAATTGTAGGTTATCAAATATAAAAAGGAATAATGTATTAGCAATTGTGTATTGCTTTAAGTTGACATTTCATTTGTTTCAGAAACTCAGGTTATGGTTAAGTCTCCAACCTCACTGAATGTTTTGGGTGTGGATTTTTTGCTTCGGCTTTCTAAATAGTTGTTTTTGTTGGTTGAATTATAAATTTAGTCATGGAAACATGTATTTGTTCTATAAACTATTGCATTCTTTTAATTATTTTTTTTAGAAATTATCTTGACGACCAAGTTATATAGTAATGTTAGATATTTGTGTAGTGAGAATAGTCAAAGTATATGTAAGTTGACTTGGACGTTTAGGAGAAAAAAGAAAAAAGAAAATTTAAATGTGTTTAATCACTAATACTTTGTTCCTTTATAATCATTCTCTTTATTCCATGATAAAAAAACAGAATAGTCAAAGTTGACTTGTACACTCTAGATAAAAGAAGAAAAAAGAAAAAAGAAAAATTAAATGTGCCTAGTGGACCAATACTTTGTTCCTCTATAATCATTCTCTTCATAGTTCAGCATGATAAAAAGTAAACCATCATTTCTAAAAATATGAGCTATTTCTTTGTTGTTAATTGATTTTGTGGTGAAAATATATACTACATAATATAGCCTATAGATCAAAACGGTATTCAGTCCAATATAGATAAAATTAAGATTCGCCAAGAATCTTAATTATATTGTTGAGGTTCCGAGATGAAATCTCATATTATCTAATACTTTCTAAAGCATTTTGAAAATCAACTCCTCTTCGAGTAAGACTTCTCTTCAAAAATTTTGCTTCTGTTTGGACTTTGTAATCACGAGGTTAGCAATTTAGAACTCTCATTCGAACCGTTATTTACTGTGACACTTATCTAAAAACATATTGATAATCAAATATAATAGGACATGAAATGTACATAAAGCTCAAAAAATGAATAAGAAAGGAACTGGTTCCACAATGACCTATTAAAGCTTTATGAGGCAAAATAAACAAAATCTAATTACTTTTCTAATGACATTTAATACTTATAACAGATCATAGAAAGAATCCTTATGCATAAAACTACAAAAATTACTCTGCAAACAATTCAATTCAATTTAAAGATTAAAAAAACTCTTAAAAATAATGATACAACTCTCACAACTATACCATTAATGAAGTTCAAAAACACTGTGAATTCATACAACTCATGACCTCAAAGCCAACAAAAGCATCATTGACAGACAAAAGCAATCCCTAATACCAGCCCAACTATTCCAAATTCTAGTTTAGCTTCAAAAGCTACCTATAAAAACCTATAAATATTTTATTTTGTATTTTTTTTCAAAAAGAAAAAGGCATTCCAAACTTACAACTTCAATAATCCAGCTTACCAATCTCCCTTTTCACAATATAAACAAATCTTCAAATTCAAAAAACTAGCCAAACTTTACTTAACATATGACACAAGATTGAAGAAAAACAAGACCATTGATTTAGCATCAGAACTCCTCTTCAGAAGCATTTCCTGTGTACGATAGCCGGACCCGACTCATCGTATTCAGCCTTTGTTATCCACATCTGCATCATTCAGTTATAATGATAAGCAAACATGATACATCATTCTACCAATCAATTTTCAACATGATATCAAAGCAGGTCATGAGTTCATGTCCCTGCCGAGTTCGGTTTTAATCCTCGATTAAAATTGAATTTTAATTATAGGGCATTAGGAAGTGTTGGTTGATAACTTAAACTCTTTGGATTGATGAGTGATTTAACATGTTGATTAAGAATCAAGAATATTTTGTTATGGAGTTTTGTAAGATCATGAAGGTAGTGACTATGAAAAGATTACCTGTTGGAAGGTACTGAGGGATGCTAAGATGGATCCTCCAATCCAAACACTGTACTTCCTTTCTGGGGGAGCAACAACCTTAATCTTCATGCTGCTGGGAGCAAGAGCTGTAATTTCTTTGCTCATCCGATCAGCAATGCCGGGGAACATCGTTGTACCGCCACTGAGGACGATGTTACCATACAAATCCTTCCTGATATCAACATCGCACTTCATGATGGAGTTGTATGTGGTTTCATGGATTCCAGAAGATTCCATGCCAATCAGAGATGGCTGGAAAAGTACTTCAGGGCAACGGAATCTCTCAGCTCCAATCGTAATCACTTGCCCGTCCGGTAGTTCGTAGCTTTTCTCAATGGCTGAACTAGTCTTGGCTGTCTCCAGTTCTTGCTCGTAATCAAGGGCCACATATGCAAGCTTCTCCTTCACATCACGGACAATTTCCCGCTCGGCTGTTGTAGTGAACATGTAACCTCTTTCGGTAAGAATTTTCATTAATGCATCAGTCAGATCACGCCCAGCAAGGTCAAGACGTAGGATTGCATGAGGGAGCGAAAACCCCTCGTATATCGGCACCGTGTGGCTCACTCCATCACCAGAATCCAACACAATACCTGATACAATTTTAAAAGTACTGTCAGAAAATAAAACAATAGTAAAGGTTAATGTAACTGAGCTTGAACCTCAAAAAAGAAAGAACTACTCCAAGATATTTTACATTTGCAATATTTTTTGTCTTCAAAAAGGTGTAAGACATTGTTTGACATTGTCATTGAATGCACATCTCATCTTCTTAAAACCATAGATTGCTCAAATCATATAACTCAGATATCAGCAATTGGAATTTCAATCTCATAAATTAATGTGTTGATAACGACAAACTAAGTTTTTTATTCTTAAGCATTTACTATTCCGAAGTTGATCCAAACGAACCTGTTGTCCGACCACTGGCATAGAGAGATAAAACAGCCTGGATTGCAACATACATAGCCGGGACGTCGAATGTTTCAAACATGATTTGAGTCATCTTTTCCCTGTTTGCCTTTGGATTGAGTGGTGCTTCGGTAAGAAGTACCGGATGCTCTTCAGGAGCAACACGAAGCTCGTTGTAGAAGGTGTGATGCCAAATCTTTTCCATGTCATCCCAGTTGCTAACAATGCCATGCTCAATTGGATATTTCAGAGTAAGAATACCCCTTTTGGACTGAGCTTCATCCCCAACATAGGCATCCTTCTGACCCATCCCAACCATCACACCGGTATGACGTGGTCTGCCGACAATACTCGGAAACACAGCTCTTGGAGCATCGTCACCGGCAAATCCAGCCTGCAATGTTCAAGAAGGCATTGCCACAACAGCTCTAGTTACATATCATTAACACTAAATATTAGTTGACAGCTTCAAAGTCATTCTGAAATCAGAAAGCCCAAATTCTTTGAATTGAAAAACATTTCCTACTTATTTTGATTGTGATTCTTACAGGCTCAATATATAATTTAGTCTCTAATGTTTATGTCAATGTATGAATTTCTAAATGGTAATGATGTTGTATATTGTTTCTATATTAACATTTAATCAATTACATGTCGAAGAAGTTGCTAGCAATCACGAGTCAGAAAAGTTACTATGTGTTGTTTAGTCATCTGAAGTTTTTTTTTTTTTATTTCATTGGTGATTTGTATGTCTATTCCATCAAACTAAATTATAGCCCCATTGAATAAAGTGTATTTTGCTGGCAAATCATCACTTTGTGAATAGTTTTGATTCATAAAAAAAACACTACATACAAAATAAAGTTGATACCTTCAAAAGATAAAAAATGAAATTGAAAAGGGATCAAAGGCTAAATGATATATTTAGCCATCCTTTTATATCGATCCATGAAATCGGAATAAAATTTTAACACTATGTGAACTTGTGTTGTAAGCAAGCACTAACCTTGACCATTCCAGTTCCATTATCACAAACAAGAGGTTGGATGTCTTCCCCATCTGCCATCTTTCAATCTTCACCCAAAACTGAAACAACAAAAAACCATTATCACCATGAACACAAACCACAAGATCCAAGCTTTAGAAGAAATATACTTAATAAGAACAATCAAAACAGCCATTCAATCAATCACATCAAGCCTAAATCCATGTCTGCATATATTTCCCCCCAAAAAACAAGACTCTAAATATCATATCCAATAGAGCAATCGCAAAATATTGGTTAATATAATTAAATTTACTCCAACCCATATTAAGTTTTCGGGTCAATGGGTGATTTAACATGTTTTAACATAGCATCAGAGATCATGGGTTCAAACCCCCCAAACGAGTCGTTTCATCTCCAATTAATTATGATTTCCACACATAAGCATTCTCAAAATTCTAAACCCCACATGGAGAAGAGTGTTGATTATATAGTTAAATTTACTCAAACCTATAAGCCCTTTTGAGTTGATCAATGATTTAGAACACAAAATCAAACAACCAACAATGGATTTAGATAAAGACTCATTCAAAAATTCATAAAGAAACTAACAAAAAAATCACTACAAAGATGATCTTATTCAATTTTTCCACCAAAAAAAAAAGCTGATCATAACAAAATTCAAGCAAAATAAAATAATAAAATCCCACATGCAAAAGTAAAAGGACATGATCAATAGAAGCACCTAATGAAAACAAAAACAAAAACCCAGATGGAAAAACTGCAAATTGAATAAACAAAGAGACAAGCACCTTGATTGATATTAGAGAAACAGAGCAAAGATGAAAGAAATACAAAAAAGGGGGTTTGAGAAAAATGGAAAATAGAAAATGGGGGTTGAAGACAAAAGGGTTTATAAAGGGGAAACAAACAGCTAAATGCAAATGCAAATGCAAATGCAAATGAGACCCAAATAACAACAAATTCCATTTTTTTGCACAAAGAGAGAGAGAAAGAGAGGGTTGAAGGAAAATTCCAAATTGGAGTGAGTTGAAACAACCGACCATGCTTGCCTTCAAAGACTTTTTTTTTTTCTTTTTTGGGTTAGATGGATTAATTTTATCTCAAAATCAATTGATTATGAACCAATATTTCTTGAGGAAAATAGTTATGAGTGAAAAGAAAATTATAGAGAAAATAAAAGAATGAGTATATGTAAATGAAAAGTAGTTATTGGAAGAAAAAAAAATATAAAAAACGAGATTACAGAAAAAATGATTGTTGTGATATAAATACAAAAAATTATATCTTTTCATTCTTCTCATCTGACCTCTTTATCTCGTATCTCTAAAGAGATTTTATAATTAATTTTACTAGTGAATTTCGATGTTAAAATTTTAGTGTACATAGTTTGAAGACCTCAAACTTTTATAACCAATATCATTTTTTACATTTCTGATTCAAAATACATTAATTATGTTTGTGAGTTTTGGAAATGTACTCCCTTCAAAGTTTCAAGTTCGAGTCAGATGTAAATATTAAATTTTCATGCAACTTTACTTTCAATCTTATTCTTGGATCATACTCGAAAGATAATAAAAAGAAATAAATAAATAAATTAGGTATAAATAAAAGAGAATTTACACCTCTTATATTCTATTTATAGCCGAATTTCTAAAATAACTCATTTATAGCAGATTAATTTCTATCACCCATGATAAAAAAAAATTCAATTTAAAGTTCTATCACTGATAAAAAAAATTTAAGTAATGATAAAATGAGGTTATCATTGATTGAATTCTATCACTAATAAAACTCAATTTAAATTTAAATTTTTTAGTACAAATGAATTAATTTTAATTTTGTGCTATAGATGGAAGTATTTTACCATCAAAAATCCTTAAATAAAAATGGAAAAGAAAAAAAGAAAAAGATAGAGAACACGTCAGCATGGGCGGCTTGAAAAGAAAAGGCAAGGACGGTGCCATTTAGGCATGCCTGCCAGCTGCCACTCTTCTCTGTCCTACTCATTTTCTGAGCTGGCTCTTCCCTACTTTTTCTAACTAAAATTATTCTTTTTTTTTTCTTTCTTTATAAGAAAAGTTATAAAAGTATTCACCAATTTTTTAGCATGTTAATTTTTAGAATTATATATTTCTAACAAAATGTTTTCAATATATGTTGTTACTATTTTAATGTAGGTTTAAATATCATTTTGATCTCTCGGTTATGGATTTGTTCTATTTTGATCGTCTAACTTTCAAAAGTCTAAAATTAGTCCTCCAACTTTTACAAAGGCTTAAATTTAGTCCTTAGAGTTAAACTTTTGTTACTTTCATGAAATTCCATGGAACCTTGTCTTGAGAGTTTTTCATTTCTTTAGCCATGGTTAATTTCCCCTTTTCCTCATTTTTGTTTGAGTCTTAAGAATAAGGGAAGAAAATGTAGTCAAACCAATTCCATTTCTTAGATGGGTCTTTAATTTTTAGAAAAATGTTCAATTTCAAACATTAAAGTTGAAGGAAGCAAATTGGGGAAAAAATACATTCCAGACCTTGGGAGAGAGAAAGTGAAGAATTAAAATTTGGATTTTTTTTTAACGCATGTAACAGAAGTTTAACTCCAATGACTAAATTTAAGTTTTTGTGAAAGTTGAAGGTCTAATTTTGAACTTTTGAAAGTTTGAGGACTAAAATGGAACAAGCCCCATAGTTGAGAGACCAAAATGGTATTTTAACCTTTTATATATATATATATATATATATATATATATCAACTCATACTCATTTCAATTAATAAGACAATCGTTTTATCTTATATTACATTTCGTTGTCAAATAAATTTATATTAAATTATATTGAGATATGTCTTGAACTATGGTACCCTATAATTATTTAGTCAGAAATCTTGTTGCTCAATTAGGAGCGAAAATTTATAAAACTTAGACGATATTTATAATAAGATTTATGTTTTTGTATGTTTTGAACTATATATATTGTAATAGAATTTTATGAAAGTGTATTGTATAAATTTTCTAAAAACTCTAATCTCATTTTATCGATATTCTTGTTTTAGTACCTCTTCTTAATAAAATCATTTTCTTCTTTATTCGTAAACGTATCTAACACATTATTAGAGAGTTACGTATATTATCATATTTTGTCTCATCTTTTTTACTATTTTTCTTTGATTATCATCCTTTAACAAATTAGTTTTAAGTAGATAAGCATTATAAGTTAAATATATTATCTTCTAGTTTTATAAGGTATCTTTGACTATAAAATCAATCTATATGGTGAATTATGTGTTATAAATGTAGAGTAAAGTTTTGAATCTTTTGACTTGTATGCAATATTGCTAATATTTTAAACGTTGTTGAATATATTATTAGTCATGGAAGGATAGTTAAAAAAGTTGTTATGAATAATATACAATGTAGGGGTGTACATAGTCCAGGTTGGGTAGGGTTGAATGATTTTTTTGGACCAACCTAATTTTTCGGGTTGGTCAATTTGCCAACTCGTCCAACCTTATGCATACGTGTAACCCAACACAACCCAACCCTAAATTTTTGGGTTGGGTTCTCGGGTTATGTTACCCTCTTAAACCTACAACATGTTTAAAAAAAATGTATGATACTATATTTCAACATATTACTAATCTTATTAGTTCATATTATTTTTTTAGAACACTTACGAAGTATGCTAAAAATTTATCTTATTAATTTATCTTACATACATACACATATTATATATAATATTCGTAATCCGGGTTGGGTTGAGTTGGGTTGAACAAGCCAAAAAATTTGTCAACCCAAGAATCAACCCAACCCAACAAAAACTACAAAATCATAACTTAACCCAACCCAAAAAAATTATAACCCAATCCAACCCTTACGATTTGGGTTGGATAGTCCGGGTTGTTCGGATTGCCGTGTTTTTTGTACACCCCTACATGTATGTGTATACTTTTTGATGTTGAAGAAAATAAATTCAAGATGAGATTAAGTGTATATATAAGTCAACCTACCAAGTAGCAATAGACCAAATAATAACTTTGATATAAGAAAATGCGTTATTACAAAAATTCTTCCCTCAAACACAACTCTTTCAATTTTATAATTTGTTTTCAAAAAAAGTCTAGATGTGCAAATTTAATTTAAAGTAATTTTAAGTTTCAATACATTTGAAAAGAAATTATCAAATTTATCATCAAAATTGGCAGCTTTCAAAATTTAGCGTAGAAATTAAATCGTGTAATTAAAAATTAGAAGATGATGGTGACATTATTATTACTATTTTCCCTACAAGTTGCACTTTTTTCTTCTTTAAAAAAGATGCATTTTTTTCTACTTCAATAATGGTGATAGTCTTACATCAATTATATATATATATATAAATTGAAAATTTGAACTTTTATTTATTAAAAAAAAATATTATAGAGTTATTGGCCTCCACCAACCATTGCTAATTCTTTTTTCTTTTCTCAACGAATGATAATTCTTCTTCTTCTTTTTGGATTCTATTATTATTGAGCGAGAAAAATCAGATAAGTTATAAAATAAAGGAAATTTGTTATATATACCAACTTTATGGTCCATTATTAAAATTATAGCATATTTTTATCAAAAATTTGTTTATACCAAATTTTATTTTGAGTGATTGAACTCAATCGAACTCAATCAATAACTAGTGATTGAAACCCAGTCATAAAATTACTCAATCACTCAGAATTTTGGTTTATGTGCAATTATTTTCAATTTTGGGTTATAGATGCAATTTTTTAGGCCCATTTTTATTATACATGAAAAATTTCCTAAAATATATAATAATAATCAACTACTTTAACTTGTTAATTATTATTTTTATAGAAACTCTGATCATTATTATTTTTATTTTTTAAATACCACCAATTTCATTACGATCACCCACTTTCCAATTAAATTAAAACACATTGAATTACATAATTCAAATTTCCAACATTTTTATTTAGAGCTTTTTTTCAAAAATAGAACATATTTGAAAAGTATTTGCAAATATATGTATCTACACAAATATTAGCAAAGTTAGATTT
>JBBMEF010049805.1:0-12895 GCA_037832685.1 Sicyos baderoa
TATTGAAACATTTTAATATTCATATTTCATACTTACAATTTATATGCAATTGGATATTTCCAAAAGAATATGTATTTTAAAATAGGGTTTTAAATAAACAAGAATATATATTTCAAATTAGGTTTTGAATTTAAATTAAGGTTTTAGATATAGAGTTTCAAAATAGAGAAGAATATGTGTTCAAGATTAAGTTTTAAATTAAAATAACCGTTTGAGATATAGGGTTCAAAATAGGGTTTTAGATAAATAAGGATATGTATTTTGAATAGGCCTTTTAAATTTAAATTAGGATTTAGTTTTTAGTGTTTTGGATAAATAAGTATATGTATTTCAAATAGGGCTTTTAAAATTAAATTAGGATTTAGTTTTTAGGGTTTTAGATAAATAAGTATATCGAACCTAATATAAAATTATAAAGTATAAAATTATAGGGTTTAGATAAATAGGGTTTTTAGGGTTTAGTCTTTATGTCTCTTATAGTATAAAATTATTAAGATGAATAAATTGATATTAATTTATTTATTTTAAAAATATAATATTGAACTTAATTTTTATTAATTATTAATATAATATTCATTATTTTCTATTTTTAATAATATAATATTAATTATTTTTTAATATTATAATATAATATAATAATATATTTCCCAAAGAATAATATAATATATATATATATATATTATTTTTTAACGGAGTTGGGTGGCGTCTTTCCCAAAGACGCCACCAAATAAGACGAAATAGCAGTCTAATTGGCGTCTTTGGGAAAGACGTAATCACAACAAAAAAAAGTGAGGTTACATCTTTCTCAAAGACGCAAAGGCCTATTTTTATAAATAGTTTGGCTTCGGGCCCATTTTGAAACTAAGTTTAGGGTTCAGCCCCCCTAATTAATCCTTTTTTTTTCATTATAAGGAAACTAGTTAGTTTTTTTTGGTATGAAAGACAACTTTTTTTTAATGAAAAATTGATCACAAAAATGTATTAGTAAAGCTAGATGTAATTTATAGAAATTTATCCTTCTCCACCATTAAAATGGACAACTATTTTATATGAGAGATTTTTCAATCTCTAAAACCAATTTGATAACCATTTTTATTTTTGGTTTTTGATTTTTAAAATTTAAGTCTATTTTTACTCTAATTTCTTACGTACTCCATTCCTACATCTTAGCAAGAGCATACTCCATTCTTGCCAATAAAAGTTGATTAACGATATTAGTATACATTTAATAATTAAGAGGTCTTGAATTTCTTATTGCCGAAATTTACAAAAAAAAAATTAAAAAAAAAAAAAGAAATTCAAATATGCATTAAGATAAATGAATTCTCTTCACAACCTTTGATCCAATTTTGGTCAGTGCAATGATTTCATTGTTTGATGCTTTCATTGTTTGCTTCAATATATTATTGGTTCAGATCGAAAAATTAATTTTGGTGAGTTCAATTATTGGATGAAGTAAACTATCATTTTTTTTTTTAAAAAAAAAAAACATATTTATAAGCTTATAAATTAAATCTTAAGGAGAAAAAAAGAATAGTAATATAAAAATATAGGGTTCAGTTCAAACTATAAAAATATAGGGTTCAGTTCAAACTATAAAAATATAGGGTTAGGTTGGGTTGCACTAATGCATAGGGTTGGACGTGTTGGCGAATTGACCAATCCAAAAAGATGGATTGGTCGAAAAAAATCATCCAACCCTATTCAATCTGGATCATGAATACCCCTAGTCGACAATCCACCACCGCTTCGATATCTGAAAATGAAACATTTGATAACATATCGATTCTATTGGGAAAAACACCCCAAATAATGCAGAAATAAGCAGAAAATTTATAAAAAAATTAAAGGAAATAACAAAATAGCAAAACACAGGAATTTATGTGGAAAAACTCTAAAATGGGAGAAAAAAACCACGGGAAAAAGAACTACTATGTGAAAAATTGCTACAATCACAAATTCCTTATACAAAAGAGTTAATACACGTGCTTAAAGTGATTCTTATTTGGATGCATTAAATTCAAGGCCCATTTGCTCCTTTTATAGTGCTTGGAGCACACCACTTTTTCCATCTTTTCAAATGTGGGACAACTTTCCCAACATTTTGCCAAAACTTTCAATGTGGGACAAACTTCAATATTTTGCCAAAACCCAACAAATTCCACCTTGGCGAGATATTTGAAGAAGCCACATCTTCTGCGGTAACATTTTCTTATATGACAATCATAATTCTCAACCTTGAGAATTATAACATACTCCATAAAAGTATATCACTTGAAATTTCACATTCCAAGATTTTCCTTCTTTTGTCACATGTTGACAAACTTTACTGAAATTATGGTGCAACTTCCACCTACTTAGCTTATTTGGAAGTTCTTCAGCCATCGACATAAGTTCCACCACACCTTGCATAACTGTCAAGTCAATGCTTGATTAACGATATTAGTATACCACATCCTCTATCATGGCAAAGCGGGCATACCACGAGGATGATTTCTTTCTAACTTTAGAGGAAGTCGCCAGATCCCTCAATGAGAGAGACTACGTCAGCATCCAAACTAGAGCCCTTTGACAAATTTTCTCTATTAGGACAATTGTTTTTCACGTGACCAAGTTGTCCACATTCCCAACAACCTCCATTTTGCAGTACAGAGTTCTTCTTCTTCTTCTTCCATTTGTCAGCTACTAGTACTGAATCTTCTTGTAAAGTACGCATATCAGACTTCAAGCTTCTTTCTTCTTAGAGAAGTTAGCTAGCGGATTCTGCAAAAGCTAAAGACTCTTTTCCATACATCAAGATTGGTTTCATGTGCTCATAAGGCGAAGAAAGTGACAAGATTAGCCTCAATGCCTTATCTTCGTCATCTATCTTCACACCAATCACTTCCAGCTCATAGATAATACCATTGAAAACACTCAGATGATCTGAGATTTTTGTACCTTCCTCCATTCGCAACGTGTAAAATTGTTGCTTCAGGTGCAATCGCTTTGAAATGCTCTTTGCTTGATAAACATCTTCCAGCTTCTCCCAAAGCTCTTTGGTTGTTGAAATTCCACCCACATTAGCAAGAATATTCTTAGCCAAATTAATTTGATTGCGCTTGCAGCTCTCAAATCCATTTCTTCCCATTCGTCATCACTCATGCTGGACTTCATAGAACCTTTGCTGGAACCACCACCATACTCTTTTGGATCATCATCGTCGCTTGATTTTTCAGAAGCACCACCACTTGGTATTCCCTTCAAAGCCTTGTGTAATCCACATTGTATAAATACATCTTTAACTTGCACTTGACACAAGCCAAAATTCATCCTTCCACAAATTTCTCCACGTCAACCTTCATAGAACTTATGAAGCTTGCCATTTCTACTTCAATTCTAGCAAACTAGCAAATAGCGAACAACACTATTCACAACACCCAGCTCTAACCCGTTTTATGAATTCTTTTCTTATGTGGAAGCTCAGATAAAGCCGCAACCACAGGAAATTCAAAAAACTAATTATCTAAAGCTCTGATACCACTTGTGGAGAAAAACACCCCAATTAATGCAGAAATTAAAGAAAATAACAAAATAGCAAGACACAAGAATTTACGTGAAAAAACTCCAAAATCGGAGAAAAAAAATCACGGGAAAAAGAACTTCTACTATGTGAAACTTCTAATATGTGAAAAATTACGACAATCACAAAAATCTCTTCCCAACCCAAATTACAAAATTCACTCTTCAAAACTTATACTAACACGCTTCTTTTGCTCAACTTTCGTATACCAAAGAGTTAGTACACATGCTTAAAGTGATTCTTATTTGGATGCATTAAATCCAAGACCCATGTGCTCCTTTTATTGTGCTTGAAGCACACCACTTTTTTCATCTTTCCAATATGGGACAACTTTCCTAACATTTTGCCAAAACTATCAATGTGGACATCTTCATATTTTTGCCAAAACCCAAGAGATTATTGACTTCTCTTATATAAACAATTTCTTAAGCAACTTTCACAAAATTGTTGAAGCTATTGCAGGGCGTGGCCACTACTAGGGGTGCACAAAAACTCGACAACCCAAAAAACCCGAACCAACCTAACTCAATTTGACGAGTTGGGTTGGGTTGAATACATAAATGAGTTGAGTTCAAAATATGAAATTTTCATGGGTTGGGTTGGGTCAAGGGTTGACCTAAAATCAACCCAACCCAACCCGACCAACCCGAATTTATCATTTAGTTTAAAAAATATATATTTTTACCTATAACATAATTATTATATTATTTAATTATTTATATTATATGAATATATATATTTATTTTATTGTAATATTTTTTATTTTTTAACATTTTTAAAACTTTCAACCTATTAATGAGATTTCGAAGTTAGGTAAGTTTAAGTTTCGCATTTTCAATAAGAATCTATTTATTTTAATGTTCGTTTTATGTTTCTAGGAATCGAAAAATGGACGTTAGATGCAAATCTATGAACCCGATAACTTAACCCAACCCAACCCGAAAATAAAGGGTTGGGTTGTGTCTTTAATTGGGTTGGGTTGGGTTGGAGAATTGACCAACCCGAATTTTTGGATTGGGTTGAAAATCACTGTAACCCAACCCAACCCAACCCATGTTCACCCCTAGCCACTACATGATGACAGTGTTGAATCTGGATATTGAGGTGTTTATCGGTCGGTCAAAATCAATATTTTATGAAAATCGATGCCAATCACCGATAACTCGGTAAACATCAATTGACTTTCACCAACAAAAATATGGTCGAAGAAATCAACCAATCAATTATTTGGTCGGTCGGTTTCGGTATATTAATATAACTTTTTAAAGAACTAAATAAGTCATCAGAGAAAGTAACAAAAAAAAAAAAAAGGGAAAAAAATGTAGTTCGAAAAAGAAAAAATGGAGAGAACTGTTAAAAAACACAAGAGAAGTGAAAAAAAATCAAAGAAAGATAAAGACGAAGAAAAAATAAAGACAATCGTAGGTAGAAATTAAAATAAGAAAGAGATAAGAAATAAATATACATTACCTTTTAAATTATAATTTAAAAACGTAATGAGATAAGAAATAAATATACATTACCTTTTAAATTATAATTTAAAAACGTAATGATTATGTTTTTATATATAAAAACAAAGGACATGTTTGGGATGAGGGAAAAGTGTGAGGATGAGATGGGTTGAGTTCCATTCCATTGTCATATTTAAATAAAAATGTGCGGCCCGTTGACCAAGTTATACACATACTCAACTTTCAGAACTCAATCCATCTCATCCCCAATTTTTATTTAAATAAAAATTTCAACAATTCTCTTTATGTCGTATCAAACATAACTTTATTATTAAAAAACTATATCAATTTTTATTTAAATAAAAACTTCAATCATTCTCTTTCAATCACATCAAACATAATTTTATTATCACTTCTCTTTTTTTTCCTCCCTCAAACATAAACTTATTCTCACTTATCTTCTCTTTCCATCTCATTCCAACCCAACTCATCTCTTCAAACCAAACATGCCCAAAGTTTATATATATTGAGAAAAGATAATATTATATTTTAATGTTTCCTTTTTGTTTCGAAAATATTAAATACAATAAAATGCAATGCTGATATATTTAGAGTGATTTGAGATGCCATTAAAGTGCTATTTATCCTTAAAAGTATAACTAAGTGTAACAGTGATGTAAAATTGGTATTCAATTGCTTTAAAATATCCCAAGTAGCAATAAAAGTAACAAAATTGGCTTAATTTGCTAATTTCCAACTATAATTAATATTTTATAAAAGAAATTGCCATATTTGCAAAACACCAAACTGACATTACTATTTTTGTTCGCCATGTAAAACTACGCCAGGTCTGAGATTTCAAAAAAAAAAAAAAAAAAACAAAGTTTAATTGTTGTTGACTTTTACAATAAAAATAAGACAAAATAAGTTCAAACACCCATTTTGTTCTTTGTTTTATTTTGAACATCAACTTTTAACTATTTGTATTTTATTAATCAAAATTGGTTGAATAATAATTTTTAAATGAACATTTTTTAAAATTTTATGGTAGGAAAGAGTTTTTTTTTTAAGAAAAATTAACAAAAACTTTTAAAAAAAAGTCAGAATTAAAAAATAATCTTCTCTATTTAAAAATAAAAAATAAAAAATCTGAAATTTAAGTGACATTTTTTCAACACCAATTAACAAACTCAACTTTGAGGAAGAGAAAAAGTAATCTCTCATCCCCATTTTCCTCTAAAACCTAACTAAAAACCTTAAGATAGAAACAGAAAAATAAACATAAAAAAGAGAATTAAGACCACTTCCTCTCTTCTTAATATATATATATATATATATATATATATATATAATTCAAAGTATTCAATATTTCTAAAGCAACCAACACCAATACAAAGCTAAAAATATGAATTTCAAAATGCTCAAAGCTTTTATCTCATTCATTTTCATCTCCGCCGCCGTGGCCACCTCCATCAACGTTCACAGACAGGTACACAAACCCCGCTGCCGCCGCCGCCGCTCACGGTGGTTTCCACCACCTTTTTATAAAAAAAAATTAAAAATTTTCTATTTTTTTGGACAGGCTTATGTTGTGTATATGGGAGCATTGCCAAAATTGCAGAGCCATGAAATTCTTTCAGATCATCATCACAGCCTTTTGACTAATGCAGTTGGAAAGTAATTAATTATTTTATACCAAAAAATGAAAAATATTTATTTGTAATTGATTTTATTATTGGGATTTTGGGTTAAAAACTTGAATTTTCTTAATGGGTTTGTTTCTTAGTGAGGAATTGGCGAAAAAAGCCAAGATTTATAGCTATGGAAGGAGCTTCAATGGATTTGCTGCAAGGCTATTGCCCCATGAAGCTAAGAAACTAGCAAGTAATTTGTCTGAATTTCCATATTTAAATTTTTATATAAACATTAATCACTTTGTCATAGATTTTTTTAAAATTATTATAATATTTTTTTTACTGAGAATCTTTTTGCAAATAAGTTTTGAGATGAATTAATTGTGAGACAATAATTTTTTATTTCGAAAATTGGGTGATTAAAATGAGAAACAAATTATAATAATAAAATAACGATTTGGTTTTAATAATGTATGTGACAATATTTATAATACCGATAATAACCTTCTTTAATTGACCGAAAGAATCAATGGCGTAAACATTCGATTAAATTGTTTTGAACAAAAAAACTTTTTATTTACATTTATTTTTTAGATTTAACTAATCTTGTAAATTTTCTTTTCTAAACTAGCAATGTTGCATATATAAGTTTGAAAATCCAAATAAAAGAAGGAAAAAAACTAAGTTGAATACAATATTTAAAAAAAAAACAGAGGAAAAAAGAGTGGTGTCAGTATTTCGGAGCAAAATTAGGAAGCTGCAAACGACAAGATCATGGGACTATTTGGGGCTGTCGGAGGCGGCGAGCCGCCGTAACGTCGCCGTAGAATCGAACATCATCGTCGGATTGTTGGATACGGGGATTTGGATGGAGTGTCCCAGTTTCAACGACCACGGCTACGGCCCAATTCCTTCTAAGTGGAAGGGTCAATGTGAAATTGGCCATAACTTTACCGGCTGTAACAGGTTATTTAATTCATTTCTTCTCTCTCTCTTCTAATTTTAATTTAACCATCAAATTCATCTAAAAGTTCAAATCAGACATCATCTAATTAGGGAAGTTAAATCGTATGTTGACTTTTTTTTTTTTTTTTTTATCATGGCATGCATAAACAGAAAAAGACCAACTTTAACTAGCTAACAGAGTAATAACTCAACCGGCATCAATATTCACTTACCTCCTTAAAGGTTTTGAGTTCGAGGCTCTCCCACCCTCAATTATTGTAATCTCAAAAAAAAAAAAATCAAATTTTGACCATGTATATGTAACTAATTTTATTTAAAGAATCTTGAAGATGATTTAATAAATCACTTAATGAAAAAAGTTGATTCCATTTTAATAAATAAATTCCCTACACATATAAGAGGAAAAATGGCATGCAGGGGTTAGAACCCAACTTTCAAAAAGACGCGACCCAACTTTCCGTAACATATTTGACGATCACGTGGCGTTGTCTTTCAGAAATAAGTTTGAGGTCAAACCCCGTTTGGCAATCAGTTTGGGGTTCTGACCCTGCATGCCATTTTTCCTATATAAGAGCATTTTACATTTGATATATATATATGATATATTAGACTTGTGATATATATGATATGTCAAGTGTCATACAAACAAATAAATTAATAAATGAAATAACAAGTGATTATTTCTTTTATATAAATTTATTACGAGTGTAAAATTCAGGTTATTAGTTGGTTTGAGATTCGAGAGAATCCGTCCAACCCTATGCATTAGAATAACCAAATTTAATAGGTTGATTTCGAATTCATGTGTAGGAAAGTGATCGGGGCTCAGTACTTCAACCTGGAAAATGTACACGACACAATAAACCAAAGCCCCGCGGACGAGATAGGCCACGGCTCCCACTGCGCCTCGACTGCGGCCGGGAGCGCCGTGAGAAGCGCCAGCCTCTACGGCGTAGCAAGAGGCACCGCACGCGGCGGCGTCCCGGCAGCGAGGATTGCAATGTACAAAGTGTGCTGGAGCGCAGGGTGTACGGACACGGACCTGCTGGCCGGCTTCGACCACGCAATCGCCGACGGGGTCGACATATTGTCGGTGTCTGTCGGAGGCGCTGCGCCGGTATTGTTCGAGGACCCGATCGCGATCGGGTCGTTTCATGCGATGGAGAGAGGGATATTGACGAGTTGCGCTGCCGGGAACGACGGGCCGGAGCTGAAGACGGTGGGGAATGTGGCGCCGTGGATAATGACGGTGGCGGCTTCTACTATTGATAGAGATTTCAGTACCCTTCTTGTGTTGGGTAATAATAACAAAGTATCTGTGAGTATCCAAATCCTTTTATGTTAGATTTTAATCTCTAAAATTTTATTGTTTTTATAAATATAAAAAGATTACCATTTTCTCTATAATTGTTTTTTTCATTGTAGGAACCAAAATAAAAATAAAATTTGAAATATAGATTAAGAATTTTTGAAAGTCATGCATTGGATTATCCTCTTACAAAAAGTCATCCATAGGAACCTTTGCATTCTCTATTTTTTCCTCTTTAAGAAAAAAAAAAAAATTATAGTATTTTTTTATATCACAACGGCATGATCTTGCAAAATTTGATGGAAGGGGTGGAAAATTGATAATTTGCAACTTTGATTGATATACTAATTATGCATCTTGGGATATGTTATATTTTAATTTATGATAAATGTTAAGTTTAACTATGGCCTAAATGTGTGTTTTATTGAATGAATTAGGGAGAATCAATAAATACATTTTCACCAAATAAGAAGATGTACCCTCTCATCAGTGGAGCAAATGCAGGAATCTCCCCACTGGATCCTGGGTAAAATTTAACTTATTTGATAACTATTTCGATTTTATATTTTTATTTATATTTTTATTTTTTTAAAACAGATTATAAATAAAAGATTAAAATCAATTATTAAAATATATATCGTTTTTATTTTTTAAAATTAAAAATCAAAAATAAAAACTATAAACAAAAAAAGAAATGGTTATCAAACGGGGACCGAATTATTTATTTTAGTATAACTCTTATATTAGATAAAAATAAAATAAATTATTTATTTGGGATTTTGCAGGGCTAAGTGGTGTGATGATGGGAGTCTTGACAAGAATAAAGTGAAAGGGAAAATAGTGTATTGTTTGGGACCTATAGCTGATGAGACCATAATCTCTGACCTTGGTGGTGCTGGAATTATAGTAAACCTCATGAATTCTCCTGAAACTGCTATCACCACTCCCCTTCCTTCCACACATATTTCTGATCAAGATTCTAGCATTGTTGAAGCCTACCTCAACTCCACCAAGTATGTAGCTTCCTCTCGTATACTTTTTTTTTCTTGATATCCATGACTGTTTGAGCCAGCTTCCGCACATCTCGACTAATGTTACGAAGCATACCATCTGACCCTATAACATTTGGATGTCATTTATGTTTAATATACGAGTGCTTAAAGGTTTATGGTTTGATCTCCACTGCCTACGATTTATAGTAAAGAGTTGTTCGATGCTAAACTAGTTTACAAAGAATTGAAATAAAATGAATGGTACAAGTTAGGGGATTAGGGTTTTGAATATACGTAAATGACACTCTTACCTAATTACAGAAACATTAATTAGTAGCAATACAATCAAGCATTATTTAGAGTTTTGGAATGTTCTCCAATGTTATAATACAATATGAATTTCATAGAACTTAAAAATAATGCTTTATTTTTTCACCCTTGACCTAGCCTATGATATTATTGTCTGTAATTTCCATGCTTTCTTGTAATCTCGTTTTAATTTACATGCTTATATCATTTTTTTTTTCTAATAAAAAATGAAGATGTAAGGTATTTCTAATTAATTATAACTCAATTATCCACTTTATAAAGAAATTTGTTAAAACTATAAAAACAATAATGATGTTTTTTTTTTTTTTTTGTATGGGAATATTATTACATTAATAGGCATCCTCGAGCAGTGATAATGAAAACAACCACAAAGAAAGCAACGGCTCCTTTTTTGGCTTATTTTTCTTCAAGAGGTCCACAGCTCGTAGCTCGTGATATCCTTAAGGTAAAATTTAATTATATGAAATATTATTATTAACTTTTAATGAGAAAATGAAATAGGAATTAATAATTTAAAAAAAAAAAAAAAAAAAAAAAAAAAAAAAAAAAAAAAAAAAAAAAAAAAAAAGCCTGATATTTCAGCACCAGGAGAGAACATATTAGCGGCATTCACGAAACTGGCTACAATCACGAAGGACAGACATGCGGTTTTTAGTATCATGTCTGGAACTTCAATGGCATGTCCTCACGCCGCCGGTGCCGCCGCGTATCTCAAATCTTTCCACCCTCTTTGGTCACCCGCCGCCATCAAGTCCGCCCTCATGACCACCGGTTTGCCTTCTTTTCTTTTCCCTCTTCAATTTCATCTTTTGTTTTTTAGGTATATTTAGTCATACTTCTTAACTAACAAAACTAACTACCTACATGGAAACATGTGTTTTTGTAAAAATAATTTTAATTCAAACCCTAGATATAAATGTTAATTATTGATAGATTAAACCCATTTTGACTTTTAAACTAAAGAAATACAAGTATACTTATGAATGAGTAGATATTATTTGGTATTATAATTTTATTGAAAAACAATAATTGTGTGGCACCATATGCATTATGCATACCTTACCTACTCATGGATGAATAAGTACTTTCTTTATGTTTTTTCTAGAAATTATTTTCCTTTAAACAATATATTTTAATCAATCATAATTTATGAATTTAATTCATGACGACCATCTAGATAACTTTCTACAAATTTTCTTTGACATCTCAATTTTATAGGCCAAGCAATTATCAAAAAGAAAAAAAACACACATACAAAATTTACCCATATTAAATGTTTCTGTATATGATTTAATCAAAATAAAATATTATACACCTATTAAATGATTAATTTTAAAAACCCAAACAAAATAAGTAAAGCAATTGTTTATTTTAATTTTTATATTATTGTTATTATTATTTTAATTCTTTTGCCCTAGGTAATTAGCCTTGAATAATAATATTATTTCTACCATTAAGGGTAATTAATTTGAAACTCACTTTGAATGGGGACAGCAACGCCATTGAAGAACGGACAAAGCGGAGATGAGCTCGGCGCCGGCGCCGGCCAAATAAATCCGATGAAGGCCGTTCATCCCGGCCTCGTTTTCGACCTCACTCCCAAATCATACCTCTCATTCCTCTGCACCAAAATTCACTATGCCGGCACCGCCATCGAAATCCTCGCCGGCGTATCCTTCAACTGCTCCGACAGCCCGCCGGCCGCCGGATCCGACGGCCTCAACTACCCCACAATGTACGCCCCCGTTACCTGGGACGCCACCAACGTCTCGGCCGTGTTCCACCGCATCGTCACGCACGTCGGGTTCGGCCCGTCGTCTTATAAGGCAAAGATCAAGTCGCCGCGGGGCCTGAGGGTGAGCGTGTGGCCGGACACTTTAGTGTTCGGGCGGGCGTACGAGAAACGGTCGTTTAAGGTGACGGTGGAGGGGGAGGTGCCGACGGCGGAGGACGCTATTTTGAAGGCTGAACTTGTGTGGGATGATTCTAGGCATTATGTTAGGATCCCTATTTTGGTTTCTAAAGATTAGTTTCTTTTCTTTCATTTTCATCTTTGAGACTTAGTCATTAATTTCATCTTTTCACTTTAATAAGATTGTTCTTCATTTTTTTACTATGTTGAACTTGTTTCGTTTTGATCGTTATTTATATATATTAGTAGGTAGTAGGAAACATATTTTTAGGACACATCAATGAAACATGCAAAATTTTAGAATTATATCACTAGTAGAAATCGTGAGAATGATGACCGGCGTCGGCCATAGTTAAGTCAGTCACCAATATAGTCACCAATATATAGGAATGACTAGCAAAAGGTATGTCGGTCACCTTTCTTCATGTCGATCATAAATGTTCACTGTTGTCCCAATTTGTACTAGTGTCATCAAATCTTGTGTTTTGAAATATTATATTATCTAAAACAATTTACGAAAATTATTAAAAAATAAGTTAAACGGGGATATGGAGATGAATAATATATTGGGTATTAGTAGTAAATAGCTAAGTTTCTCAAACTTATTCATGAAATAGCTACCATTTTGTTCCATTTAATTAGATGGCTAATTTGAGATTGAAGAGGTGAGAGAGAGTTTTCCCATTCCAAGACTACCCTCCCTCAATTACCCAATTATTTAATAAAAAAATGATAGATA
>JBBMEF010049836.1:0-12892 GCA_037832685.1 Sicyos baderoa
ATGCGAATTGTAAACTCTCGTTTACAAAATACCTAGATTAAAGTATAAAGATATTTACTTCTCTCGAAGCTAAATAGAGGAATCTCTCGACCCTCTCCCTATACTTTTATATTCAGCAAACGACTTTCGTTGTAAAGTAACTTAGTGAATTCTAGGTTGCTAATTCTGAATTGAAATTAAATATAAAGTGAATAATAAGGTAACAAGATTGTGTAAAAGAACTTTTATAAATGTAATTTTCGAACAAAACAATAGAATTTAAAAGATGCGAAAAGCAATAAATAAGCGGTAAAGTTGCGAAAATATAAAGGAAAGCTGTAAAGGAAAGCAATAAAGAAAACTAGTAAAGAAAAGCAGTAAAATGGCGAAACAAATACGAACTACTGGGTTGCTGACGATTAAGGTTCCTATCACTGAGTTGGCTTCATGCACAACGAGTTTTGTAAAGACCCGACCCAAATAGAGTCCTAAACCTAGGTCTTTACTACATGCATGACTTAAAAGCGGATAAATTAAAACTTATGGAAGTCTAAAAATAAGCTCGAATTAAACTAAACATTTATAAATACATTCTGGCCAGATATTAGAACAATTCAAATAGTTCTTTCATACTTAAATCAAAGGAGCTCGCAGACAATCCATAATTATAAATAACTAAGGGCTCTATGCCCCAACTGGATGCAATGAAAACATTAAAAACTGTCTTAACTCAATTAACAACTACTCAAAGTTCAACTACTTTGTTTAAAACATAAAACAGTAATTTCCCCATGATCCAATCCACACCTCCAGTCATCAGCGCCGCTCGTTCTGGTTACCTGTGGAACCACAATTATAATAAGGGTGAGCAACCTAAGTTACTCAGTAAGAATCCCCAATCGGGGTATAGTGCGTTAACTACCATCATCTAGCTAAACGTATAAAAGGTCTACTACACCACTTTCTTACATTCTTATCATACATGCTTTTACTGATAACATAACATACATAACATGATATCATACATAGTGTTCTTAACTGGAGAACAACTGAAGAATATTCACAACTGTGAAATATTTAACCTAACATACATAATGTTTACAACTGGGGAACAACTGAAGAATATTCACAACTGGGGAATATTCAACATAACATACATAACGTTCACAACTGGGCAACAACTGACGAATATTCACATCTGGGGAATATTCAACATAACATACATAACGTTCACAACTGGGGAATAACTGAAGGATATTCACAACTGGGGAATATTCAACATAACATACATAATGTTCACAATTGGGGAACAACTGAAGGATATTCACAACTGGGGAATATTCAACATAACTTACATAATGTTCACAACTGGAGAACATTCATAGCATACATAATTATCAAATAATCCATCCGGGTGCTTATTGACGCTCTAGTCCGGATGATGACTCTTACATCTCTAGGCTAACATACATATCATTCAGCCAGTCATCATCAAATATTCTACATGCAAGTCCTAACATTTCTGAATAGCAGCAAATCACCTAGCATGGTACTATTTCAGCAAATTCATGGACAACATGTTTACATGGAAAACAACATATCATACTTTCATTCTAATACATACATCATACGTCAAACAGATATTTCAGCCATGCAATAGTATCAAACATACATTAAGCTATTCTAGTTGCTAACGAACTATCCACAAACCCTACGATAAGGAATCCTTACCTTGGCCGACTAACGAGACGATACTACGCAACTGAAAACCCAAACTAAACTGCAATCTGCTACTGCCTCTGGTTTCGCTGTAGCGAAGACTAGCGAAATGAACCCTGGCGACTGACTACTGGAGCACGGCAATACTTCTAAATCTAGCCAAGCAGACAAACAAACACTCGTTACTAACGAATGGCTCGCGAATTCAGTAATACGAAGGCAACATCGAGACTTACCGCTAAGAAGAACGCGACAAAACCTCTGCTCCTTGGCTAACGAACTGATACCGATGAAACCCACCGAAGAAGAATACCAAAAGCCGTAGACGAAAGACTCGCTAGGATAACCACATCAACCAAACTTCAACCGACAGTGAAACTCTGATTCGTCAACAGCGAATAAGACAACGCAAGCAATAAGTCAACAACAGAACCAAAACTCTACCTGGCTAACGGCAGTTCGCTGCGGCGAAGGCTGGCGTAAAGGAAGCGAATCTGGGCAGCCGAAGAACGTAAAGAACAGCTGAAGAACACAAACCAAAACCCAGAAAACAGAATATTCAAAACGTCAATACAGACCCACAGCGTCGCAAAACAGCCCCTCAATCGAAACGAAAATTGAAGAACAACAAGAGGAGCAGAATACCTTGCAAGGACGAAGAACACGATGGCTTGGTTGGAGAACAAGACTTCTCGGCTGGGAGGAAAACGCAAGGGAAAAACAATGCTTGGAGAATGAACGACTGGAAGGGAAATGATGCTTCAGTTGGAAGAACAAAGCAAAGAAAACGTAACGGCTGCTTGAAGAAGTGATGGAAACATAACGGCTGTTTGGGCGGTTTCGAAACATGAAGGGACGAAGAATAGCCCTGCTAACTTCGTCAACAAATTTCGCTAGAGCGAAACCCAGCGAAGGCGAAAATGAAAAACTTACATTTCCCTCTTAAAAATTACAACTCCTGTTCACCTCAAGTAACGGTTCGATTTCTCGGGCCGTTACAAGTTTCCTTGGTTGTACGATGGATTGATCTCTCAACTCTTTTCCAATCTCTTCAGAATCTTTTGTCGACAGCGTTTTAGCTCTATATTTTTTTCGTACTTTCTTCTTCTTCCGAGTTTGGCTTTTATAGGTGATGAGTTGAGTCCACAACTCTTGCTCCACGATCTCCACTTCGTCCTCGCAATTCTCGTTATCGTGCACGTCCCGTGGTTCTGGTGCGTCTTTGGTTGGATGTTTGACGCTTGTTTTTGTCCGATGGTTGATCTTCGGTTCGCGTTCGCAAGGTTTAATAATAGCGAAAACTCTGTTTTATCTCATACATAAAAAACGTTAAATAATTCTTACATTTTATAGAAAATACACCTTCCTTACTCATAATACTATAAGGTGGTGAAGTTTGGTTTCGAGCGAACTTTAACGTTTTTCTTATGAATTTAACCAAGTTACTCTATGTTTCGCTATCCTAAATCACCTGCTTTAGCGAGTTATCAGATACCAACTGTAAAGACCCGATCGAATTAACGGTCCTAAACCTAGTCTTTACTACATGCATGCATTTAAAGCGGAAATTAAACACCAGATTCCAAGAATAAAACTTACAATTTAAGACATTCAAGAAACTTCCATGGCCAGAGATATTTAAAAACAGAAATCAGTCTTTCATTCTATCAATCAGAAAACCGGAAACAAGATAACATTCATAAAAATTCACTTAAGGGCTTCGTGCCCAACTACATGCAATGAAAACAACTTTAAAACATTCATAGCAATACTTAGAGTTCAACTTAGATAAAGGTTCATAAAACGGTGAGCTTCCCCATGATCAATCATCAGCTGCCTCCAACCATCACTGAGCCTGTCCAAGATTACCTGTGGAAAACCACGAGAATAAGGGTGAGTAATGCAAGATTACCCAGTAAGAATTCCCCAATCGAGGTACAATATAACTCAACAGATAATCTACAGGAAAGTAAGCAACAATCAACTTTCAGCACACTGGGACCAACTCTTGGTCCTTCGAGAATCTCTGATCTCGAACTAACCTTTACAATACTACTTGTCAAGGATATCGTGTGTACTAATCTCAAGATCTCGAGGGAGCCTCCAGTCGGCGTATCAAGAGCGTGCGCGCACACCGCATGCTACTAGATCTAGGTAGGTTGTAACAGCCCGAGAAATCAAACTGTTACTTGAGGTGAAAAGGAGTTGTAATTTAAATAAAGTGAATTTAAATATTGGACATTGTGGGTTTTTAACCCTTGCCCTTGGAGTGGTGGATTTAAGGAGAAAATGAGGATTTAATTATTGACTCCGCTAGGACTCGAAGGGAAGATTTTTTTTTAGAGGCTTTTTAATTAGCAAAATGTTGGAAATTCCCTTGGCTCTTCACTTTTCAAAACCGCCCAAATGTGACCCATGGCCTTTCGCATTCGCCAACTCCAGCCTAACTCTTCTTCTCCCAGCCGATCCAATCATTCTCCAAGCGTTTGTTCTTCACAATTTTTCCTCCCAGCCGAGAAGCCTTTGTTCTTCAACAAGCATCCTTGTTCTTCGTGTTCTTCTCCTTGCAGCCGAGCTCTTCCTTGCGTGTTCTTCATACAGTCGATTCGTCATCGTAAGGTAATTCTTCCCTTGTTCGTCTTCAGTTTCGATTTGTTAATGGGTAGATCGATTGGGGTTTTGTCTCACGGATTCTGGGTTTCTGATTGTGTTTCAGCAGTTGTTCTTCACGTTCTTCGTTGCCCAGATTTGCTTCGTGTTCGCCAGTCTCCGCCGCTGCGAATTGCAGTTAGCCAGGTAGTGTTATGGTTCTGTTCTTGTTATTGACGTTTCGTCTTCCTTCGTTTTGTTAAGGGCTGTTTCTGACTTGTTGTTGGTTTATTGCTTGCGTTGTCTTGTTCGTTGTCGACGAATCAGAGGTTCACTGCCGACTACAGTTTGGTTGTCGTGGACACTCCAGCGAACCGTTCGCCTTCTGTATTCAGTATTCAGATTCGAGGAAGTTCACTAGTATCTGTTCGTTAGTCGACGAACAGAAGCCTTGTCGCGTGCCAAACGCTGAATCGCTCAGAGTTCGTTCGCCTTCGTCTTAGCGGTAAGTCTCGTTGTTGCCTTCGTATTGCAGAATTTGCGAGTCTTTCGTTAGTGACGAATGTTTGTATGTTTGCTTGGCTAGATTTAGAAGTGTTGCCGTGCTCCAGTAGTCAGTTGCCAGAATTCGTCTTCGCTAGCTTCGCTACAGCGAAAACAGTGGCAGAAGCAGTTTGCAGTTTCGTTAGGGTTTTCACTTCTTAGGATTGTCTCGATAGTCGGCCAAGGTAAGGATCTTTTATCGCGGTTCGTGGACAGTTCATTAGCGCCTGATTAGTTTTGTGTATATCTGCTACTATGATGCATGGCTGAATTATCTGTTTGATGTGTGATGACTGTTATTAGATGATAAGTATGTTATGATGTTTTCCATGCAAGCATGTTGTCCTTGAATTTACTGAAATAGTACCATGCTAGGTGATTTACTATTACTCAGAAATGTTAGGACTTGCATGTAGATTTTGGTGATGACTGGCTGAATGTTATGTATGATAGCCTAGAATGTAAGAGTCATCATCCGGACTAGTGCGTCAGTAAACACCCAGGCAGAGAAGGCCAAAGGTTGCCTATCGTCTCTGTTCTGTCCCCATGGTTTAGCTAACCATGGAGGTAGTCCAGTCCGTAGTCTTGGTGAGGGGCCAAAGGTTGCCTTTCGGGTTGGGAAGATGACGATGCTAATTCCGTCTCCAACTGTCGACACGATATCAGCGTGTCGGCAGTAGCCAAGATTTGCCGCCTGTCAGGGCTAGGACCGATCCTTGAGTGTGAGCCTAGTTTAGACGTTTCCTAGCTAAGGGCGTATGGTGCCAAATGGCTGACAACAGTTTCGTGCCGAGGTCTCGCACCCTTGTTGTCGGCGACACCAATCCCAGTCTTAGAACATGCGAACCTGGACCAGCTCAGGAAGCCCTAGACTCAGCTTCACCTGGTACCAGCAGCATGTGATACATGCTTATGCTCATTACAGCACCGAGTGGAGAGTTCCCTCGGGATTGTGAGTTCAGTGTATCCTCAATTATCAGTTTATTTATGATGAGCAAGCAGTACTGAGAGCACAATTATGAATGTTATTATGTTGTGAATATTTCCCCAATTGTGAATATTCTTCAGTTGATTGTTCTCCAATTATGAACATTATGTATGATATCATGTTATGTATGTTATGTTATGAATGAAGCATGTATGTTAAGTATGCAAGAAATTTTTGTAGTAGTACCTTATATACGTTTAGCTAGAGTGATGGTAGTTAACGCATTGTACCCGTTGGGGGATTCTTACTGAGTAACTTAGGTTGCTCACCCTTATTATAATGTGGTTCCACAGGTAACCAGAATGAGCATCGCTGATGGCTGGAGGAGTGGAATGGATCATGGGGTTACTGTTTATGTTTTAATAAAAGTAGCTGAACTCTGAATTTGTTTTTAGTTAAGACAATGTTATGATTTCATTACATTAAGTATTTTGTTAAATGTGGATCGTCTGCAAGCTCCTTTGTTTTAGTATGAATGAACTATTTGAGTTGTTTTTAATATCTGGCCAGCATGATTTAAATAATGTTTTAAGTTTCAATTCGAGCTTGTTTTTTAGACTTCCATTACTTTTTATGTTTTCCGCTTTATAAGTCATGCATGTAGTAAAGGCCTAGGATTTAGGACCGTATTCGGGTCGGGTCTTTACATAGGTGCTGGGTCTAGGGCAACCTGCCCTGGTCCAGGTCCACATGCCTAAAAGAATCGGAAGGTGTCACTGGAACATAGGGATGCGAGACCTCGGCATCGAGCTATGTCAGCATGAACCACCACTCGCCTGCGGCTAGGTACCACTCACAACAGGCTTACACTTCGAGTCGGTCCTGCCTAAAGGCTACAAACTTGGGTATGCCAACACGATGTGAATCGTGACGACGACCGGGGACGGGACAAGACTCGTCATCCTCCCGGTCAGCGAGGAAACTATACGTCGTGCCCTCTTGCCCAAGTGTTGCGGACTAGGCTATGCCACTTGTAGGGTTAGCTAAACTGTGTTGACAGTCAGGGACGGAGTATACGTTCTCGCGCATCCCTACTTATGGGGAAAATTACGGTATGCCCTCTCGGCCTCTAGATGATGACTCTCCTAAACAAGGCTATGCTAAGAGGTACATTCAGATAGATAAGCAAGCAGATATACAGAATCACATCCTAGCATGTCACAACCATAGTGAGCAGATGAGACATGCTGTATATGGAAACCAAGCATGCATCTAGCAAGTGAAAGAAAGCAATGAACGTGCTAGACAGAATTCCAGAAACGACAACCTATCCACGATCATGAATTCAGCAAATCATAGACATAAAAACAAGTATCACAGTCAAGTTTCAGGGTCCACACAACTCTGGTAAGAAATCGTTACGTGGTATTGGCGAACTAACACACACAAGAAAACCGAAGCTGCAAGTCACCATAAAACCTAGCAATTTATAAATAAGCAAGCAATTAATTTCTAAGAAAGTAACTAATTAAAACAGCCAAAAAAAGGCCTGGACAGCAGCAGAACGAACAGACGAAAGGCAGTGAGACGATACCAAAAGCGAAGACGAAGGCACGGCTGGACAGTAGCTCCCGGTTGCACGCACGAGCGAAGGCAACAAACGGGTCGGCAGAAGATGTTGGCGCACGCTGGGGCACTCGCGGACAGACGAATGCGCGAGGCTTGGGTTCGCTGTTGCGAAGTTGCGGGGCGAAGGCGATCTGTTGCGGACGAAGCTGAGCGAACAGGGCCTGCTGTGGTGTGTCTAGCTGCAGCGAACGATCGGCGAAGGTGAACGTCAGGACGAGCAGCAGCGAAAACTGAAGGCAGCAACTGGAATTGCAAAAAGAAGCAGCAAACAATGAAACAACCCACGACTCAAATCCAACCTTGCTCGAAACTCAAAGAGGAAGAACAAACGAACTTTACCTTGAAGAAGAAGAAACTTGCAACGGAGAACAGCGGATCGAGCAGCGAAGGAGAGGCCGGACAACAGCTGGTTCGGTGAAGGCAAAACGACGGTGAGAGATCTTGAACATCAGCTGCCGAATCGAGAGAACACCTACGGGACAGCAGCAAGGGATCTGTTGGATGAAGGAAAGGAAACCAATAAGAACGCACGCAAGGGTGAGCAAGGACGTGCGAAGGGAGCTCGAGGGAAGCTTAGCGGCTGCGGCTCTTGAAGTGCGTTCGAACAAGGGAGAAAGATAACAAAACCCTAAAACCAATTTTAATTAATTAAGTTAAACAAAGCTTCCAAGAGACCATGGTTCAAATCCTACTGGGGAGTCTTTTATTTCTTTTATTTTAACTTCTCAAACTCCAATTCCTCAAACCCAAAGACCAAGGTTCGAACCCAACGTCAGCAACAATTAAATTCAATTTCTCTCTAAAATTACCAATCAACACAAAGTCTCCAAATCTCTAACCATGAACCTGCAATCAAGAAACAGATTCTTTCACTCACGAAAACCAAGAATCAATTGAAGCTCGAGATTCCAAGAATCTCCAAGAAGCATTAACGACCAACTAACCTTTAATGATGATTCGAAATCCCGGGCCGTTACAGGTAGCCTAATCCACAATCTTGGGTGAGTGTCCAAAAGGGAGCCTGTCGAGTTGGGAGGATGACGAGGCCAGTCCCGTCCCCGACCGTCGACACGATCTCAGCGTGTCGGCAATTGCCCAAGATTATCGCCTGTTTGGCTTGGGCTGATCCTTTGGGTGAGAGCCTACCCTTGGACGTATCCTTGCCAAGGCATACGGTGGTTAGGGCTGACAACAGTTTCGTGCCGAGGTCTCGCACCCCTGTTGTTAAGTGACACCGAACCGAGTCTTTAGGTCATGTGAAACTGGACAAGGGCAGTTAGCCCTATACCCAACTTCTACCTGGTACCAGCAGCATGGGGTGTATGCAGTACGCTCGTTACAGCGCCCTGTGGAGAGCTCCCTCAGGATTACGAGCTAGTACGCCCATAATTTCTTAGCCAAGTAAAGACGAGCGAGCAAGTCTGAGAGCTCAAGAAGAATGTTATGCAAACTAAGAATGTTTAATTTAAAGGTGTAAGTCTGCGAGATTGCATCCTCTTATGAGTAATTATGCAAGTAAGAAAGAGAAAGAAAAGTAAGTTTTATGTTTATGCTAGATGATGAGTTTTAACGTGTTGTACCTCGGTCAAGGATTCTTACTGAGTAAACTAGTTTTGCTCACCCTTATTATTTGTGGTTCCACAGGTAACTTGGATCAGCAACGCTGATGGCTGGAGGGGCTGAGGAAGGATCATGGAATGTCGCTTCTGATTCTTTATGTTTTAGATTTGTTGAACTTTGAGTCTATAATGTTAAGATGATTTGAAATTGTTTTCATTGCATGTAGACAGGGCACGAAGCCCTTAAGGTTTCTGAATGAATATCTATCTGGATTCCTTTGTTTTGACTCGAATGAAAGTTTGTATTTCTGTTTTAAAATTCTCTAGCAAGGAGGCATCCATGAAATGTTTTTATTTGGAACAGGTGGCTTGGAAACAGGGACAGGTTCCTTAGTCTTATGTCAGATGTTTTTATTTTAGTTAAAAGTTTTAAGTTCGAATCTAGGTAGTATTCTCATTTTACATTCCGCTTTTAAGTCATGCATGTAGTAAAGACTAAGTCAGGACCGTTATTTTGGTCGGGTCTTTACAGTTGGTATCAGAGCTCAGCGTCATAGATTATGTAGACTGATTTACTTTTGTAGGTCGTGTATCCATGATCCTCCGCACTCTGACAGTCATCAAGTATGCTCTTTAGTTTAATGTGTTAAAGAAGGGTTAATAATTTACGATACTATATCCTTTGGAGCATACTTGTTTTGGTATGTTTGTAGCACAGAGAAAAGCAGGTTCTGACTCGTTGTTCGCTTGTGGGGTTTGTCCAAGAGGACTAACCAAGAGAGGTTCCAGTTAGTTTCGAACTAGGGTCGTTTAGCGAGTTACCAGAAGCATGGCTACCAAGTTAGCAATTTCTGGAAGGGTGTAGAGACACCAGAGACCACTTGCAGGTTTGTTGTGTTTGCAGCCAGAGTAGGTAACATCTGTGTAGAGTAAGTACAACGCTTAGTCACCCAGCGGTTTGTGAATCGGCGGTGAAGCACCCAATTATCAAGTGGAGGTGAAGTTTCCTCATAGTTTTCTCCTGGTGTAGAGAAAAGTGGTTGCCTTTGAGAGGCTGAAGGAGGATGTTAGTTGAGCATCGAGTAGGGGCGTGAGCGTAGCTCCCGAGCAAGTTTGTGTTTGAAGCGCAAGGGCCAGGTTGAGGGATCTGAAGTTCCTTAAGCGTTCCTTCGTTGTTGCCGTCACCAGAGGTAGTAACTTGGTTGTAAGCTTGTGGCGGGCCGAGGGTAAGTTGTGCAACGCTTGAGATGCGTTGAGCAGTGTGCTTGTTTGGCACCAAGTTTGTGAGTAGGTGTAACAGCCCGGGATTTTAATTCGTCGTTTGAGGATCTTGGTGAGTTAATTGGAAGGTTCGCATTGATTGTCTTAATTAAAAATAGTTGGATTTAATTAAGTGTCTCTAGTGGGACTTGAACCTTGGTCTAGGGAGAGGCCAAGTGTTGGGAAGCTAAGAAAAAGAAAAGATTAAAAGTGTCTTAGTTGGGATTTGAACCAAGGCCCTTGAGGTGGATTTAATTAAATGTATTTTAATTAAATTAAAGGGTTTAAAAAGACTATAAGTTTGAAGAGTAGGGTTTTCTCTTTTGCATAAATCCCAAGACAAGAAAACCCTAAGCTCTCTCCTATGCCGTCGCCGCCGCCAGTCGAGGATTGCAGTTCGCCGCTGCAAGTTCTTGCCGCCGTTGCTTGTGTTGCTTCTGGTTCGTCGTCGACAAGCTCGGTAAGTTATTCTTCTTCTTTTCTTTGTTGAGGTTTTCATCGTGGTTGTGCGTCCGAGGTTTCTGTTTGATGCTAAGGGTTGGGTTTGTCATTGTTGATTAGCTGCTGCCGAGAACGACTGTGTCTTCCTTGAGTTGCCGCCGCCGTTCGCTCCGTCACTCGTTTCATCTTCGTCCGGAGGTAAGGTTCATTCCAGCATCCGTCTCTTTCCTTCTTCTTTGTTTATGAAAGTTGTTAAGGAATCGTTGGTCAGTTTTGTGTAGGCTGTTTGGTTGTTGTTTGCCGCTATCTTCTCGTTCGTCTCGGTTCGGTTCAGCCTTCACTCGTCAAGATCTCCCAAAGGTACAGTTGGTTCATTTCGTTTCTCTTCCGCTACCACGGTTTCGTTTATCGTTCTGTTCTGGTGCTAAGTTTCTCTACTGTCGGTTTGTTGTTCTTCACGAGTTACAGTAGCTGTCAAGTTCCTTCGGTTCGCCTTCGCCGTCAGTTCGCTGAAGCCAGACGCACCACAGCAAGTTCGTTAGCCCTGATCGACGCACAAAGCAGTTCGCTGTCGCCCCGAAGTCTTTGCAACAACGAACCCGAGCCGCACGCCTTCGTCTGTCCGCGACCGTCCCAACACCCGACGTCCATTCATTGCTGTCTTACTCGTTTTCCTGTTCGTTGTTCCTGTTTGCTGCCTTCGTTCGCGCGAGCAACCGCGAACGACCTGTTGTCCAGATTCGTCTTCGCTTCGGTAACACCTTGATGATTCTCCCTTTTTGCTTCGCTGCTGACCGAGCGTTCTAGAGGTTGTTCTTAGTTATACTTAGTGATATTTTGCTTGTTCTCTATATTGTTAGGTTTTGGTGACTTGTTGTTCAGTTCTTGTGTGTGCTTTAGTTCGCCAATACCAGGTAAGGATTTCTTACCGGGGTTGTGTGGGCCCTGCTCTCATTAGTAATACTTGTGTGTTTGTGATGATTTACTGAATGCATGTTAGTAGATACGTTACTTCTTGTTATTCTATCTAGCATGTTATCGATTCTTTTGTACATGTTAGATGCATGCTTGATTGTTCTGCTCAACATGTCTATCTTTATTGTAGTATCATGTTAGGTTGTACTCTTGTTGTTGTATGCCTGATCTGTTGACTGTAATCTTAGCATAGCATGTTAGGAGAGTCATCATCTATAGGCCGAGGTGGCATAAATAGTTTTTGTCTCTTTAATTCTTTTTTTATTTTTTATCTTCGTAGTAGCACATTTGGCAATTTCTCTAAGTTTACATGACTTATATCTCGAACAATTAATAGAACTCCGGAGTAGCACACTTGTCAATTTCTCTTATTTGAAATGCAAGTTCAAATCATTGTTACGCATAATAGTTTTGCACACTTTTTTTTACATAAAACTCAAATATATCAAATTCTAATCAACAAAATTGTATCTTACTATCTTTTTATTGTTTATTTTCTTGAAAAAACTGTTATTTTATTTAACTAGATCAAAAAAATAATGTTTAAACCATTTAATTCAAGTAGGTTTTTTTGAAAAAAATATAAAAGCCTAACTCTAACTTTACATAACATATATCTTGTACATATATTAAAAATTCGTAGTAGCACACTTGGCAATTTCTCTTATTTGAAATCCAGGTTCAAATCCTGGCTTCGGAAAATAGTTTTTGTCTCTTTAATTCTTTCAAATCATTGTTACGCATAATAGTTTTGCACACTTTTTTTTACATAAAACTCAAATATATCAAATTTCAATCAAAAAAATTGTCTCTTATGTCTTTTTATTGTTCATTTTTTTGAAGAAACTGTTATTTTATTTAACTAGATCAAAAAAATAATGTTTAAACCATTTAATTCAAGTTTTTTTGAAAAAAATATAAAAGCCCAACTCTAACTTTACATAACGTATATCTTGTACAAATATTGAAAATCTGTAGTAGCACACTTGACAATTTCTCTTATTCGAAATCCAGGTTAAAATCCTGGCTACGGAAAATAGTTTTTGTCTCTTTAATTCTTTTTTTATTTTTTATCTCCGTAGTTGCACAATTGGCAATTTCTCCACTAGTAGAAACTGTCAAAACGATGACCGGCATGGACGGTCATCATTTTGGATTTATGACCGGCGATGAGCCGTCATAATACATAAAGCCATCGAAGGTCTTCCATGACTGGCACCAGACCGCCGGTCATGGATGATGAACGACGACTCAGTCATGGAAGATGATC
>JBBMEF010049877.1:0-12888 GCA_037832685.1 Sicyos baderoa
GGGTATATTAGTCCACTATATATATTTTTATTTATAGTTTAATTTTTACATTTAAGAATAGACATAAATTTAAATGTAAAAAAAGTGAAGACATAACCTAGAGATAGTTTCTAAATTAAGACATTTTCCAAGTTTTCCCTTTCTTTTTTTATAAATAAAATTAACCGATTATAACTTTTAGCTTGTGAATTTTCTTCTTTGCATGTGTTTTCAATAATTGAGCCATAGAAAAAAAATAAAATAGTTTTTCAGAATTTCAAAATTTAACTACTAATTTAAATATTTTATTTAGAAGAGGAGACCTCCTGGTATTAAAAAAGTTAAGAAATTCATATGTATTCAAAAAAAAAAAAAAATAATAACTTTCCACCAATTGGTTTTTTCATCATTATTATTAGACCTTTCAAATGAATTATAAAGACAATTCCATCGATGGCATATATTTAGGTATGGAGACAATTTTAAAATATCAATGTTAGTAAAAATACCAAAATTAATAAAAAAATATCAAACTCCCAATATTTCACACAAATATCAATTCTTACTTTATGAAAAAATTGACAAACAAACATGTTAATATATTTATGAAATTTTATTCGATAAGTATGAACGGTATCAATAATTTAATGATCTAGGTAGACAATACTCAAGTTATAACCAAACTTTTACTTTACATTTAAGCATATACCATACACAACTTTCGACATTTTTCTTTCCTCTCTAAGCGAGACATTTGCTTATAACGACAGAATTCAAAAGAGGCATAAAAATGTAGAGTAATAATGCTCATGTTTTCACCACTTATTTCTATTATTTGTTTGTGGATTATTAATTCTTAAGCAACCAACTTATTAAAGGACATTAAGATAATATTTTTTCATATTTAGTTGTCTAATTAGGTTTGGCCGTTTAGTAAGTTGTGATCATATTGGTATGATAAATTATAGTTATAAATGATCGATCAATTTACACATATACTTTCACTTTTTTCCAAAATAGCTTATTTGACTCTATAATATTTAAATGTCAATGATATTTATCGAAAATTAATTTTTAAATAGATAGACATTATAGATCGAACGTATAACTTTTACATTTTTTTAAAGATTTTTTTTTTTTTCACTACAATGCTGCCTCATGATTGTTGATCACATTAGTAAACTGAGTTCATATACAAAATTGAGTTAAGTTTTTTTTTATAGGTTTATGATTTTTTTAGACATAAAATTTCAAATTATTTATAATTAAAATTTTCAAATAAATCAAAGATTTACTAGACACAAAATTGGACAATAAAAAATTTATTAGACATTTTCAAAATTTAAAGACTTATCAAATACGGAGGACTTTTTAAAGACTTCGACACAATTTTGAAAATTCAAAATTTAAACTTAAAATTCAATTATTTCTCTCCTATAGTGAAAGTTGTATATGCTAAGGTTGATTTGATGGGTTTAGTTGAGAAATTCGCTTAACATACTTCCTACGATAAAAAATAAAAATCAATCAAATATTAAAGTAAAGATTTGTTTTTTTCTCTCTGAATTCGACAAAATGTACAGCAAGTCAAAGAAAAACAAAAACAAAATGTAAAAAGAAATATTCAAACCTTTAATCTTTGTTGAAAATAAATATTTAACTAATTAAATGAGAGTAAATTTACATCTTTAAGTTTTTTTTAATTCAATAACAATTAGGATGTAGTTTTCATAATTTATGGCTGTTTTTTTCTATATAAAAATATTGGAGGAAGACAGATTCAAACATGTAATCTCATATTATTAGGTCGTATAAGATGACAGTAAAATTATGCTTTTTTTAGCTAATTTAATTTATGCCGTTTTTTTCTTAAAAAAAAACTAATTTATGGCCGTTAATCTATACTTAATAATCTTTATTTTGCAGCATCTATACTTTAGGATTACAGGTAGAGTATTATCAATTCATAACTTCTTTATTATTGAATACACAACTAATTTGAACTCATGATTTTATAATCACAAATATTATTATTACTCTTGGTCGAACTAAAAGATAAATCTATAAAATTACAAACAATTTTTTTCTTGAATTCAATAATAAATAAGGAGGATTCAAATCCTATAAATTCAAAATTATTAATTTAATACCAATGCACTACAGAAATTGATAAAAAAATCCTACGTGGCGAGATCAGCCAATTATCAACGAGACACGTGGCGCAGCAATAAAACCATCACCTCTAACGTCTAAAATTTTCAATTCTTCTTTTTTTTTGAAAATAAAAGAATTGGCGAGTCACGCGCCTATCACGCGCATTAAAGAGCCGTTAGGTTAAGGCTCGGCGGCAGGCTCGGTATGAGCTTCGGAAAAGCCAAAAAAGCAGTAGAGAGAGTATTAAAGGCATAAGAATTAACAGATAGAGAGAGAGAGAGAGAGAGCTGTACTCTTTCAGAACTTCAGTATCTTTCTTTTTTCGTAGAAAAAAAAAAAAGCGAAAGCGAAAAAGGGTGAAGCTCTAATGGAGAATTGGTAACAAAGAAATATCAACAAACCCCATTATACCCATTAACCCCATTTTCATCAACAACAATAACAGAGAATCGCCACTAGTAATCTGAGACTTGGGTCGTTTTCTCTTGCAGATCTTCGATTTCTGGAGATTACCCAGATTCTGATGCGGTTTTTTGGAGTTGGGTTTTGAATTTGCCGATTTCGAGGGAATTTCGTTTCTGGGTGTTGAGATGGAAAGAGCGATTTCGTTTTCTGTGGCGTCTGTGGTGGAGGATGTTCTTCAACAGCATGGGAATCGTCTTGGTAATGGAGGGGGAGGGATTGATTTGGAATCTAGAAGAGCTGAGGAAGCTGGTAACTCTGTTTTTTCTTAATCTTTTCTTTTTTTCTTTTCGAAATCTTGTGAATCTGATTGAGAGCATATGCTTTTTGATATCGTTGTTAGTATCTTTAGAAATCGATGTTGGGGGTTTAGGATCCTCTGTTTTTTTTCATCTACTTTAACCGAAATTGTGTTCTGTAATTGAGTTTACTCGGCTTGCTTTTGAATTTTTCATGGAACTTTTATTTGGGACAATGTGGATTGTGGGTTTTGATTGTTTGATGGGATGAACCTGATCTTGGATTTTCTAGATGTTATTTCTGATACTTATTTGAGATTGGTTCTTTGTACTAGCATCTAGAAGAAGTGAAGCTGCTGGATGGTTGAGAAAGATGATTGGGGTTGTTGCAGCTAAAGACTTGCCAGCTGAACCTTCAGAGGAAGAATTTAGGCTTGGATTGAGAAGTGGGATTATTCTCTGCAATGTTTTGAATAAGGTTCAAACAGGAGCAGTGCCCAAGGTGAGGCTAATTCACATATGGGTTTATTGAGTTTTTGCCACCATGTGTATTAAAATCCATGTATCTGTGAAAAATGAATGTCATAGGTGGTTGAAAGTCCTTGTGATTCTGCCCTTATTCCCGATGGAGCTGCGCTTTCGGCGTTCCAGTATTTTGAGAATGTGAGGAATTTCCTTGTAGCTATCCAGGAGATGGGAGTTCCTACCTTTGAGGCATCTGATCTAGAGCAAGTATGTATGAGGAGGGAAAAAACAAAAGATGATTGAGTTCTTGAAAAGGGTTCTCTGATTGACAAATTTTTGGATGATATTGTTTTTTCAGGGAGGGACATCTTCTAGAGTTGTAAATACTGTTCTGGCTCTTAAATCTTATGGCGAGTGGAAGCAGGGTGGAGGCTATGGAGTTTGGAAATTTGGTGGAAATGTAAAACCTTCTACTTTGTCTGCTACTAAGTCGTTTGTGAGGAAAAATTCAGAGCCGTTCACCAATTCCTTGTCAAGAACATCCTCTCTGAATGACAAATCTGTCAATTCTTCCAATGTTGAATGGAACAAAACGGTTAGTAATGTGGATTGTTTCAATCTACTGTTACTTGCTTGTTTGTTTTGGTTTTAACCATTCTTTCTTGTCAACTATTCGTTGCAGCAGACTAATTCTCCCGCATCACTCATCCGTGCACTTCTGTCTGATAAACAGCCTGATGAAATCCCAACGGTAATAACTCGATATGTTTTTGCTTCTTGTGTACTTTTTGGTCATGTAGCTTTACTGATAGAATCTGTTGATGCTTTCAATTCATGGCGGCGACTTATCTGGGAAATATTTTAGGGTTAGATGGTGTTATGCTGTGAGAATAGTCGAGGTGCGCATAAGCTGGCCCTCATATTTACACTTATGAATGTCAAAACAGAAATCTGTTGGTGCTTGGTCTTAGATCAAGATGAATGGATTATTCCCAAGACTGTGAAGAGTTGTTGAGAAGAATTGTACAAAAACTGTGTCTATTTTGATACAATTCATCAATCTAATCTCTATTCTGAGAGTAGTACTTTATTCTTTTTCAGATACTAGGCTAAGAGCATTTTCATGACTTTTTCTGAACTATATTTCTTTATCTTGTTATAGTTGGTTGAATCATTGCTAAGCAAGGTTGTGGATGAAGTTGAGAGTCGTTTTTCCAGCCTTGGACTGGTATGTAGTTTCAAGTTTTCAACAATTTTGTTTCATTTGTGACTTCACATTTTGTTCATTGCTCTACTATTTTACTCTCTAGACAAAAGGTAATTCAAAAGATATGGTTGCTGCTACATCACAAAGCAGCAAGTCGAACTTCAAATCAACTTTTGGTGCTAAAAGGGTGTGTTACTGATTCTTTTATACTCAAACAGTCTGCAATTGTAGTATTGCTGTTTTGTTTTTCTTTTTTTAATGTTTTTACCATTTTCACTCTTTATATAGGCAGAGGAACTTAACTCCAAAGCCATCCAAAAGAATGAAATAGTCCATGAAAGCAGTATCCGTGAGGAGCAATCAAAGAGCCTACTCCTGAAGCAGCAAATGATTTTCGATCAGCAGCAAAAGGACGTTCGGGTATATAACTGTAATATATTATTTATTTTTTGTTCAACCGAATGGGAATGCAAACCTCTAAAAAAAATTCCAGTGATAAATGCCTTAATCAATAGAGTGGAAATTCTAATGAATTGTTTTTTTATTTGTTGTTTCCATGTTCATACTTATTTTTTATTATTATTATTATTTTAGGAACTAAAACATAAACTGCACGCTGCAAAAGCTGGAATCCAGTTCATGCAAGTCCAATTTAGTGAAGAGTTCAACAACCTCGGTAGGATTTGGATATATTTTTCCAGTGGGGGGAAATAATAGTTAGTCTTAGTCTCATTTTAAACTTTTGGGTTCTTTTTTTCTTCTCCATATAGGTAAGCATGTAAATAGCCTTGCTCATGCTGCATCTGGATACCATAAAGTTCTTGACGAAAACCGCAAGCTGTACAATCAAGTGCAGGATCTCAAGGGTAATTTAGATCACTGGTCATTTAAGTTTGAATGACTTTCTGTGCATTTTATGTTGAAGATTGTAAATATTTTTGTCCTTGTTGACCAGGTAGCATAAGAGTTTACTGCCGAGTTAGACCCTTTTTGTCTGGTGAATCAAATTATTCGAGTGTCGTAGATCACATAGAAGAAGGGAACATTATTGTTAATGCCCCGTCAAAGCATGGGAAGGGACAGAGATCCTTCAGCTTCAACAAAGTATTTGGTCCATCTGCTACACAAGGTTGATGAAATTCGAATTTGAAGGTGTATAAATTCTTCTTTAACACACATTTTGACAATTTTTCCTCGTTCTATTGCAGTGGAGGTCTTTGCCGATATGCAACCACTTATTCGATCTGTACTTGATGGATACAATGTTTGCATTTTTGCTTATGGACAGACTGGATCAGGGAAAACTTTTACTATGGTACGTATTAAACATTTTAAGTTTGCCTCTAGAAAACAAGAGTTTGTGAAATTCAGATCAGTGGTCATTTATTTCTTGTCACATGTGTAGAGTGGGCCAAAAGAGCTAACAGAGAAGAGTCGAGGAGTAAATTACAGAGCACTGGGAGATCTGTTTCTTATAGCAGATCAAAGAAAGGAGACATATCGTTATGATGTTTCCGTTCAAATGATTGAGATTTATAACGAGCAAGTCCGGGATCTCCTTGTCACTGATGGAGTTCATAGAAGATATCCTTCACAATTTTGATCTTGATTATTCTTGAGTTAATAGTTATAAGTTAAATAGATATATTGCATTCTGTTCATAAAAACAGGGTGTAGTTGACAAAATTGTCTATTGCAAGTCATATGGAGATGCACAAAAGTAAAATTTATGTTGTATCCATTATTAGCTTAGAATGGTTGAACTTCAAATTTGTTTCAAGAATCTAGAAAAGGTGTTGTTGGCCAAATGATTTCCTTGACTATTTTCACGCTAGAAATCCGCAATAGTTCTCAAAACGGACTTAGTGTACCAGATGCTAACCTTGTAAGCGTGTCATCAACTTCGGATGTCATTAATCTAATGAACCTTGGCCAAAGGAATCGCGTCGTTGGAGCGACAGCTTTAAATGACCGTAGTAGCCGTTCCCATAGGTAAGTAAATGAATATATCTTATCTTCTGGTGTTGAGAATGTGTATGCTTTCGTTCACCTGTGCTAACTTCTTTTTTTGTAGTTGCTTGACGGTTCATATTCAAGGAAAAGATTTGACATCGGGAGCCATTTTCCGTGGCTGTATGCATCTAGTAGATTTGGCAGGAAGTGAGAGAGTTGATAAGTCTGAGGTGACTGGCGATAGGCTGAAAGAGGCACAGCATATCAATAAATCTCTTTCTGCTCTAGGTGATGTGATTGCTTCTCTTGCCCAGAAGAATCCCCATGTCCCTTACAGAAATAGCAAATTGACACAACTTCTTCAAGACTCACTTGGTAAGATCAAAATCATACAAGTTATAGCAATCGATCCGTGCACTCCATCGCCCTCTTAGATTGACCACCAACAATTTGAAACTTACTTGTATCTTTTTAGGTGGGCAAGCCAAGACATTGATGTTTGTTCACATAAGCCCAGAACCTGATGCCATTGGAGAAACATTAAGCACGCTTAAATTTGCAGAGAGAGTTGCCACGGTTGAACTTGGCGCTGCTCGAGTGAATAAAGATACTTCAGATGTTAAAGAGCTCAAAGAGCAGGTTTTGACTTTTTTGACAAGATCTAATCTTAAGCATGTTCTTACTAGCTTTCTATTAATGAATACTCATCAAGTAGAAACTTGAACTTCATGTCAGATTGCAAGTTTAAAGGCAGCACTTGCAAGGAAAGAGGGGGCTGCACAACATCATTCTTCTGGGAACTCTGAGAAATTCAAGACGAAAGCTAGTGAGTTATCACCTTTCCAGCCTAAAAGCCAGGATGTAGATGTGTTGGTGGAACACGCCATCCGCCGTCAACCTATGGGCGATGTAGGCAATATTGAGGTATTCTTTTTCCTATTGAGTGAGGCATGTGTTCAAGATAGATAGTTAACATAGTGGCAAACCAAAGCATAGACTTAATCAACTAAGGCATATACTCTAGATCAAAGTCCCTATCCCCACATGTTGCTGAACTCAAAATAGCTCACAATTTCATTAGATTTTGTGTTGTAATTTATGTACAAGAGTTAAACCATTGTCATTGAAAGCTCACGCGTAACAATTCGTATCCAAAAATCTTGTTGGTGATATGCAGGAGAATATACTACGTTTTGCTAATGAGCCGCTTATTAGGGAAAACCTTATGCTATTTTCACTCCTTCAAACTACAGAAAATATAGTTGAATGAAAATTTTCCTTGGTGTCCCTTGTTGGCTGCTGGTTTATTTGTTAATCCAAACTTTGGTTGATGATTTTTTATGACTATTTGTTTTTTGAAGTCTCTTTCTCATGTTCATTTGGTTTGCATTACTCTAACTTGAAATTGTACCTTAACACTTCAGCTTCACAACAACTCTGCATTAAGACAGAAGAGGCAAAGCTTTGACATGGACGAGTTGTTGGTTAACTCACCTCCATGGCCACCTGTCAGTAGCCCTTGCCTAAACTACAGGGAGGACGATAGAGACATGGCCTCGGGCGAGTGGGTTGACAAAGTAATGGTGAACAAGCAAGACATGAACCGAGTTGAGAATCAATTGGAGGGGGGGTGCTGGGAAGCAGAAAATGGTCACTTGAATGATGTCTTCTACCAGAAATATCTTCAAGACTCTTCCAAACTGTATACAGATCAAGGATACAACATGTTAACAGGAGCTAACCGATTCAACATGGCTGGCATTGATGATATAGACGATGCCGGAACAAGCGACTCGTCCGAGCCCGATTTGCTTTGGCAATTCAACCACTCCAAACTTTCAAGTATAGGCAACACAATCGGATCGAAAATGAAGAAGCCGAATGGAGGAAAGCCAGTAAAGAGCCCAGAATTAAGGTAACTAGCTAACAATACACAGAGTTTTAGCTACAAAGTCATATTTTATGGGTTGTGTTTTAATGGGAATTCTTGAATCTTTTGACATGTGCAGCAAGAACTTCAATTCTTCGATGGGCCCTTCTCCTTCACAGAAGATATCATCGAATGGGGTTGCCAGAAATGGGAGACAACCTGGTTCTGCTGATAACAAACGCAGAACTGGAAATAGAAAATAGTAATAAAAAAAAAGTTTTAATTTTTTTATTCTTTAACAACGGTGAGAGAGTGTTGATTTCTTTTTTTGAGCTTTTTTTTAATGCCATGTTGAAAAGAGAAAGGTGTTTTTACCTGTCTTTCCACTTTATTTTTTCTTTTTCTTTTTTAATTGTTGTAATTAATGATTGTAACAGTGAAAAGAAGCAATAATTTCTGTTGCTTTGTGTTGATTTATGACAGAAAACTGTGTTAGCAGCTTCTCAATCTCTATGTAGTTCCTTGTTGTTCAAGGGTTTGTTTGTTTCTTGGATTTTGAGTTGACCAACAAGTTTAATAGAGTGGGCAAAATATATTAGAGATTGATTGTTCTGGTTTCTTCACCCCTATTTTATCCAGTTCACCTTGTAATAATCTTGTTTATTAGGTTACCATATGATATTAGAATTTCTTTATGCAACTAAGGCGTAATCTTCATAGAATGCTCGAAATTAAGAGAATCGTGAGATACTAAGAGATGATGAATTCACTTCATGAATGGTGGCTATACATTTTCTCAACAATCATGAAACATTTGCATATCTAAAATAGATCTCCTTCAAAATACTAGATATAAAGTATTATTACATGTGATCATTTTTTCACCTGATTTTACAAAATAAGGAAATTCTCTTTCTCACCAAATAGTTATTAATGTTGAGAAATTTCATTTTTTAAAAAAATGAAAATTTAAAATTGCAACCATAGTCAATTAGTGCATTTTAATAATGTTTTATATAATGAATATTATCATTAACATTAATGATTATATTTACTATTTTTTTATATAAAAACAAGAAAGAAAGAAAAAAAAAAGGCTCAATGGGCGTTTTGTGGGCCGTTGAATTGGGCCGAAGGAAGAAAATTCGCACTTTCAGGTGGCCGCAGCCAATAAAGAACCTTCCTTCCACTTTCACTTACCAAATATTTTCTCCTAATAAAATAAGCAAACCAATCTCTGACGTCGCCTGCCATTTTCGCCGGCGCCTTATCTCCGGCCATCCCGCCGATCGAGGATTCCACCTGCTTCATGTTCATTGTTACTCGCTTTCCTCTTCAACTCGCAAGATCATTCTCTTCCTTCAATGGCGGCCCTGTACGTTCTCTCCCGGCGATCTTCGCCGTCGCACGTGTACGGAATAGCGCTCTATGCTTCGACGTCTCTGAGATCTTACTCCACGTCTTTCCGCGAGGAAAGAGATACGTTTGGACCGATCCAGGTTCCCTCCGACAGGTTCGTCTCCCTCGTTCATCTTGTTTTTTAGGTTTAACTAGTAGTAGTTCATTTGTGTTCGCGTTTTTTTCCGGATGAATGAGTTTTGATGCACTGTTGCGTTTCCCTTTAGATTATGGGGAGCTCAAACGCAGAGATCGTTGCAGAACTTTGAGATCGGAGGAGACCGTGAGCGAATGCCCGAACCTATCATTCGAGCCTTTGGCGTCCTTAAAAAGTGTGCTGCCAAGGTCCGTTCGTTTTCGAACATGGAATACGTTTTTCGAAATGGTCTCTGTTGTTCATTGTGTGAGTCTGTTCTTGTAGGTGAACATGGAATACGGTCTCGATCCAACCATTGGGAAAGCTGTAATGCAAGCAGCTCAAGAAGTAGCTGAGGGAAAGTTGAATGATCATTTTCCACTTGTTGTTTGGCAAACTGGAAGTGGAACTCAGAGTAATATGAATGCAAATGAGGTTACAACATTTCTGTTTTGTTTTGATTTGATTCTGGCTTGTTGATAGCGAATGAAGTATGCCAATGAATCAATGATCATACGAACATGTGTTTATTATTTTGCATCAATCTGTTATTTGATCTTGTTGTCTGGTTACCATGGAAATTATCTTAGGAAGCATGATGACATAACTTGTATGTCATGTTTGTGTTCTTGTATAAGGCAGGCACTATCACACATTGTAATGAATCGAATCCTCCTATAATATTATCCTACAATCCAATCCTTCGATAATTGGCTGCAATCAGAAGCAATGTTCAAATCAAATTCTCAGAACTCCATGACTATAATTTATAGTACGTGAAGCAGGCAGCTTTCAAACTATTGGTTACTGATGGTTGAATCTACAATGTTGTTAGTTGTAAGACAATAGTCTCCTGCGCTGGCGCTCCTCCCTTTCACACATTGACATTATGAGTCAAATTCACCTTGTTTTTTTTAAGTATAATTTATTGTACGAAGAAAATGGTTTCCTCAATAAAATACATACTGTCTTCATAAATATTTGAAGTGTCCCATAAGAATATTGTGTTCGCAAGATAACAGAACATGGAATAATCTGTGAAGTAATCTTTTTAGTTATTAGAATGTCTTTTGTTAGTTGATTTTTAGAATGGTCAATTACTTAATATCTTATTTTTGTGGCAGGTCATTGCTAACCGAGCGTCTGAGATCCTTGGTCATAAACGTGGTGAGAAGTTTGTGCACCCAAATGACCATGTTAACCGGTCTCAATCATCCAATGATACATTCCCAACTGTAAGCTTTTTGTTTACGAAGTTTTTTTCTGTTGTTTCTAACTCTGTTTCTATAACTAACTGATAAAGTTTAGCACTAGCAGTTTTCCATGGTCTAGCTTCTTCATTTATTTATTATAATTTTGATAGCCAAACCATATGCCTTTATTACCCTGACCATGAAAACAAAAAACAACTGCTCTGGTTGTGTCAATTGACAATGTTTTTCCTCCACACTTCTGATTTGTACTACTCCTCTTTTGCAGGTAATGCACATAGCTGCTGCAACAGAAATTAATTCCAGATTTGTACCAAAATTGAAAACTTTGCATTCATCACTATACTCAAAGGTTTGATATTTAGTAGTGCAATGCTGCCGAGGATTTCAATTTTACTGTTTGCATCTTGACATGCTGTAGACGATAGAGCCAAAGTTATTTAAACAAGCCTCTTTAATAATATATGTCATGTTTGTTTACTTGCATAGACTAAGCTAAATGCGTAAAAATGACAACTTTAAGAGAGCTTAAACATGGTTTGGAATTTGGATCGGATTGTACCATCTGTTTGATTCAGCTAATTTTAACGGCGATATGTGATAGTAATATATGTGTTTGTTTACACTCGCAGCTTCTACCTTGCATTCTCTTTTCTCTTTGTACTTCCATAATTTCTAATTCCTTGTATTACTCTCTTATGATCCGAACAGTCTATAGAATTCAAAGATATCGTTAAGATTGGTCGCACTCACACTCAGGATGCAACACCATTAACTCTTGGGCAAGAGTTCAGTGGCTATACCACACAAGTACTTTTCCCTATCTCTCTGTGCTTATGGAAGTTTTGGGTTCCTAATGTCTATTGAAAAGAAGAAAGAGGGTACAATGCATATTAAATACCTTTCTGATTGTGTGCATTTGGACTGCAGGTGAAGTATGGTATTGAAAGAGTCTTGCGCACTCTACCTCATATGTATCAGGTTGCAACATGTGTAATTTTTTCAAGTATTTTTGTCGGTTCTTTTGGCTATTATGTTTGACACTTACGAATCCTATTTGTGCAGCTTGCCCAAGGTGGAACTGCTGTTGGAACTGGATTGAACACCAAGAAAGGGTATATTTTATTTTGAATTAGTTTGAATAAGAAAAACTATTTTTCATAGACCGGTTTTGATGAGAAAAACTATCTAGTTTTTTGGATATTGTTCTTCATGATATCAAAAAAATGAACTGTGTTTCTTATTTTTGAGATTTGTGTTTGTTTGTTTTTCAGATTTGATGTTAAGATAGCTGCAGCAGTAGCTGAAGAAACAAATTTGCCGTTTGTGACAGCAGAAAACAAGTTTGAAGCCTTGGTCAGTCATTGAATGAACATCGTCTCCACTCTCTTTTATTTTTCATTCAACACTTTGATGCTGCGTTCTTTCACACTTGGAATGGAACCACTTTTTATGTTGAAATTTTTTATTTTTTTACCAGGCTGCGCATGATGCCTTTGTTGAAACTAGTGGGGCTCTTAACACAGTTGCCACTTCTTTGATGAAGATTGCCAATGACATACGCCTATTGGGAAGGTGAATTTGCATTAGTTTTATCATACTTGTTTCCTTACTATACTTTGTTTCTCTATCTAATATTTTCCCTCCATTTCATGTATACAGTGGTCCACGTTGTGGTCTTGGTGAACTTATTCTTCCTGAAAATGAGCCTGGCAGTAGTATTATGCCAGTAATACTATTCTCTCTCTCTCTCTCTCTCTCTCTCTCTCTCTCTCTCTCTCTCTCTCTCTCTCTCTCTCTCTCTCTCTCTCTCT
>JBBMEF010049888.1:0-12887 GCA_037832685.1 Sicyos baderoa
TTGCAATATTTTTAAAAAGTTGCTATAATTCTAATGCAGAGTAGGAAAATTGCTATACAGCGCAAATTCCCTATTTTTTTTATAATTATTCTTTTCTCTCCTAAATATATATAAGCATTCTTCTTTTGGAATGATTATCTTTCATATTTTTTTTTCAATTTTTCTTCTTCCCATAATTATAATTCACTTTTTATTTTTTATTTTTTATTTTTTTAAATCTAACTTATTTTCTTTTAAATTTATATCATGCTTTTCATACCGAAGACATTTGTGCTTTTTCAAATTTTTAAAACAAAAAAAAAATTAAAAGCTTTTTTTTTTTTTTTTCAAAATATGATTTAGTTTTTGAAATATCAATCAAAGGGTTTTTTTTTTTTTTTTTTTTTGAGAAAATCAAAGATAGATAACACAACAATAAAAATATTTATATGTATAGAACTCAGAAGTAGGATTTATAAATTTAATTTTTAAAAATCAAAACTATTAATAAATGGGGTATAAGTAATTACTTGATTCATAAGATTAATGGAGTAGTGTGTAAGTTAATTATTGAATACAGACTAATTTTATTTTTTCTCCCTTATAAATTTATGTACATTTGATTGTGGTTCTAAAAGAAATTTTAACATAAGTGTTTGATAATGGTTTCATATTTGTACCTAAATTTCGAATTAATATACAAAATTTGTAAATAGTTTATGTAGGGGTTGTTTTTCAAATTTAGTTTTCTCTTTTTAAATTATTATTTTTTACACAAGTTAGGTTTAATTTCATGGTTCTCTATAGCTTTGCTAAAATTCTTTCTTGCTATTCTTTTGAAAAAATTACAATAAAATTGAAATTACAATTCACTCAATAAAATAATGCATTAAAATATACTTTAGAAACTATTTTGTATAACAAGCTACACAATGACCTTTAGTTTTGCCTTTGTTATTTTTAGTTAATATGAAAGCTGGTTAATAAGACAATTAATTTGTACTAAAAAAAAAAAAAATAAGACAATCAATTTGTTTCCTCATGTGTAGCTAATTAAATAACTTATTAAAATATAGAAATAGTCTTCAATTTAGGATTTATTTTTTTTTTTTTTTTTTAACCGAGAATCTAAGCCACGAACATTTGAGAGTTTATTTAAATTTTTGACTTTCTAGTCATTAATACATATGGATTGCTGTTAAACAAAACTCATTTTGGCCATTAATTCAGTTATTTCTTAAGTTGCAATAATTTAAAGGATAATTATATTTAAATTATTTAATGAATATTGTTGAACAATTTAAATTTATAGGATCATAAAAGTTAATTTTATTAAAAATAAACGTGGTGATGGTTCAAATTGATTAACTAAATTCTCCACTCCTTAAACTCTATTAATAAAAGGAAGTTTAGTTTAGATACTAAACTTTAAGCAATATCTATATTTTAATTATTGCATCGTTTTAAAAATATTTCATACATAGTAAAATATGAAAATTTAAGTTGATTGAAAAATCTCCCAATTTTAAGTTTTCTTTAATTGAAGTCTATTAGCGGTTGTCAATTTAACATGATTGAATTAATTTTTACTAATATTTAATTTTTTTTTCAAATTTTAATGTAGATTTTTTTCTCTCTTTTTTACTAATAAAAAATCCAATTAATAAAAACCATCCATTTGAAAAGCTGCATGTTACTAGCTTATTAATCTCCCATGGAGATTATAAGAATCCTAAAATTACATTCTAAATTTAGGGTAAAAATTTAGATTGAGCAATATCTAACTAATCAAAGGTTTATTCTAAGTTGGAAACAAAGCAACAAACTTTATAACAAATACTTATTATTTTCATATTCTAGTAAAAAGAAAATTTGTCTACTCATAGATAAGTAGGTTGCATATGTGGCATGATGTGAGCCACATAATTTTTAATCAAAAATTAATATATATATATATATATATATATATAAAAGCAAAAGTATATAACTTACCTAATTTCACATAATTTCTAAGCATAGATTATCTATTTATCCTATGAATATGCAAGTTTTACTCTTCTAGCAATTACAGTCTACATAAATTTTGTAGCCCTACAAATAAAATAAAAAAGCATCAAGTTTTTCACTTTAGCCTAAAGATTATAAAAGAAACTTTTTAAAACTTAAAAGAATCAATACAACCACAAAATAATTCCAAGTGTACCTGTATTTCCAAGCTAGTAAGGGTTTCTGGAAGATTGCTTTATATTATTTTTCAATCATTATTGATTCATTTCCATATAATTTTTTTTAAAAAATATATATTCACAAAGTTTCTTTTTGTTAGCATAAACGAATCCCAGTTCAAAGATGTGACAGTCAATTTTTCTTTTTAATGTCTTCTCTGGCTTCAAACCTAATTTTGTTATTAAAAAATATATTGTTCTTTTTTTTATATATTTGTAACTGTTCGGGCCAACTTGCATGCATCTTGACTAATGTTGCGAGATATTGACTGTCTAACCCTATAACATTTAGATAACAAAGAAATTTGTTAAAATCTAATAACTAAATAGGTGACTATTATGAATTGAACTCATCACCTCATACATTTAAAGTTACTAAAAATATACTGCCAAACAAATAATCCCTATCTCTTCTCTCATTTTCTAAAGAAAAAAGAAGAAAATTAATGGAAACTATTAATGATATCAATAATTAGCAATCAATTCCAATTTTTTGATGTCCTTCTTTTACTTAAAAAAAGAAAAATATTTGAGGTTGTGTGTATTTTATCTTCATGATCTTATGATTGATGTTATGAATAAACTGAACAACAATCAAGAAAATAAAGAAAATGTAAAACAAAGAATACTTCGATTTATTTGATTCATAAACGTTGAGTTAACTACGTTCATAGATATGATAAAATAATAAGTAATCGTTTGATAACATAATTCAAAGATGTCTAAAACAATAAAAAATATGCATAAAGTTTTACTTTTCATTTAATATATAATATCTGAATGTGTAGAATATTGTTGAAGTATGTTCATTTTTACTCAAATGACCCATATATTTAAATAATACATCACATGAAAACAAAAGATGTAAAGTGAGATTAGATCAATCATGTAATCTTTAAACTTGTAATATAAATGTATTTTTAAAATATTTAGAATTTATAACTTTTTAGGTTAGACAGAATAAAGATATCTCTGGAACAACGTGAGATGTCAAGTACAATAATTTATAGAATATAGAATTTTATCATAGGCATAAATAGTATAAATATAAATAATGTTCACAAATTATAATACGACACATTTAAAAGTAGCAGAAAAAGAGAATAGAAAATTAGTTTAAAAGTTTTTCAGATTATATTCTTTTTAGTAAAGTCTATAAAATTCATGCCTACAGTAAAAATTAAAAAACTATAAAAGAAAAAACATCATTTTAACACAATCAATGCATGTGATTTATAATTTACACGTCACAAGTTCTTGTTCTATAATAATAATATTTCGATAACAAAAATTTTAGACTTTCCATTATTTTAATATAATACATGCATGTGTATATATTACGTTGCTTGTGTATACATACATATATGTAAAAGAGAAATATTTAAGTCATATTTGACATGACCTAAATAATAATGTTCATTTTACATTATTTTAAATTTAAAAAATAAAAAGAAAAATAGTTTATGATCTATATTGGACCACATATATGAACATTAATATTTAAGTTATACGCATGTGTGTTACCTAAATATTTCTGAAATGTACATTAGTATTCAAAATTCGATCAACAAAACTCAAGATCTCACGAGCGGAATTTGAAATTATCATGAAAATAATTTTTTTTTCCATTCAAATTCTAGGGGGAAAAGGGCTCGGTTATTATATGAGACTTTTTTATGAAATTAAAATAATAATAAATAAATAAAAAATCAATTTGTGGCACAAGCTGATCCCTCAAGTGAAAGTGCTGAAAATTCAACTGGAACTCTTCAAATACAAAAGGGCATGATTCTCATTGCCCTTTTCAATTAATTTATAAATCCTTTATTAAAAAAAAGATATAAAAAAAATGAAAAGAGAAAAAAGAAGTGAAGTAAAGTGGTTGCTCATGAAGGTCCATGTTAAAGGCCAACACATCACAACACCCATAAAAAATAAATTAATTTATTTATTTATAAAAATGGTAATCCCCCTTTTTTTTTTAATATAATATTATTCAAAGTCAAATTCCCATTTCAAAAAACCATTACTTTTGGCTCCTCACCAACTTGCCTCTTTTTTTCGCTTCTTTTTGCTTTGGCATATTCTTAATGGTAACTATTTATATACCAATCTTATCATATTATTATTTACTAGTCCAAAAAAAATTAACCTTGTTTTCACATTCTTCCACTTTTTTTTTTTTTAGAACAATTCACATTCTTCCCCTTATAGAGAATAGAGAGTTGTAGAAATTTCTACTTCTCATGTTGAGAAAAAGAGGCATGTCATTCAATAGAAATATCTTTCCAAAGATTAGAGCAACAACTATTGGAAGTGGTTTTTTTTTTTTTTTTAATTCATGATTGTTCAGGTTAGCTTGCGTGTTTCTCAATTGATATGGATATGTCATCTAACCGTACAACATTTGTATGTCGATGAAATACATAGGTAATTAATTCCTATGTGGATGATATCATCATCAATTGAAAACATCACATCTTCATTATTTAAAGCCATCTTGACCATTAAGTCACTTCATAATGGTTAACATATATTACCATCACAGTATCCATCCTTTTGGAAAGTAAATAGATTATACGCAAACAAATATACATTTACAACTTACAAAAAAAAATTCAATGTGAGGTTCAAGAAACAATTCATTTTAAAAACCCTACCAAAAAATAAACCATTTGAGGTATAGAAATTTTTGTCATGTTCATGAAAAGAATTGAATTGTGGACCAAAACAAGCATACTTCTTTGTATCTATTACCTCAAAAATATAACTAGGAATCTTGGCAAAAACAATTTGCACCAAGAATGATATATTAAAAAAAAAAAAAAAAAAAAATACACATTGTTCTTTTCTCTCTCAAAAAATGCTTTTACAAACTTTATGTGAGTGTTGGAGGGTAGGAAAAGCATCAATGAAAAAGTTGAAAGTGATCAAATATTTATAGCCAACCAATGTGAGTGGAACTGATTTTTCACCACTTTATACTACAAACTATATATTCAAACAAGTCATGAGAGTTCATCAACACCCTTGAACATGAAAGAAAAAGGATTTAAAGATTTGGATTCTTTTGCTTGATGGCATACCAGTTGCTTGAAAGGGAAGTTTAACCATATTTAGTTTCGATAACGATTCTCAGTTTCTCTTCTTTTTTATATTCTTTCTTAAAACGTCTCTAAAATACTCCCTTATTCGAACCTAATAACACATACAAAAACTTAGATATTTTTCTTTTCTTGAATTCAAGATAGAGAAAATTTAAACACTTCCTGATTAAGGATACATGTCAATTATTATTAGATAATATCATAATTCATGTGCTTTCTTAAAAGTATTAAAATAAGCTTCTATAATGTAAAATCTTAGAAAGTTCCATCATCTGGGGTTCAAGAAAAATCTTTCAATGATTTTGTAATGTTTATTTTATGCAAAAGGTAAAAATCATGCCATAAAGCAGTTTTTTCCCTCTGTAGTTATACAAATTGCAATTTTTCTAATCTCTATTCAAAAGATGGTTTTAGTTTTATACTTGAAAGCTCTGTTGTAAAATTTAAAAATAAAAAATAAAACTGTTGTAATGCAATGAAATAATTTTTTATCTTACAATAACAGTTTATGTAATTAAAAACCACTCCATTCAAAAATTTCTAAAATAACCAATAAGGAAACTAAATTAAAACTAAAATCTGAAGCCCCACATGTTTCCATTTTTTAACATAAGAGATAGAACAGACTGTTACCTCTTATCTAAACACACAATTAAAAAAAAAAAAAAAATTAGTCAATAAGCTTTGTTTTAACCCCATAGAAAACTAACAAAATCACGATAAACCAAACCTAAACACCCGAAATTTATTCCTTAATTTGAAGGTTAATCCCTTCCAAATCTGCTCCAGAAAGAGAATGAAAAGTAGAAAAGATGAGCAAATCCTTATTGATATCTACCCCATGTCTATATGATCTAATTAGATGAGCCTTAGATGCCACCAACCAACCAATGAAGCCCAAAGAAATGTACCTAACCCTATGCAACAAGCATTATTTCTGATGATCATGATCCACCGTAAACTGCTGAGATGTCTTGAATTATGATGCCCCACAATTACTTAGTTGGGAGTTTCACTGCCCGCTCAGCAAGCATGGATCTAATTGAGTTTATGTTTTCGTATTTGATTGTTTTATGTATTGGGTCATATTTTATAATAAAGTTTTATGAGAGTGCACTATATAAACTCTCTTAAAATCCTAACCCTAATTTGATCGATATTCTTGTATTCCTATCTCCTTAAAAACAGTTTTCTCATCTGTCCGTGGACGTAACTAAATACATTGGTAGTGAACCAAGTAAATCATCGTATTTTGTCTCACGTTCTTTCCTGTCTTTCAATTGATTGTTGTTTCCAATCTCCATGTCAATGAAGATTCGACTTCACTATTTTAATAATACTTTCTATATTTTATAAATCCATGAAGTGGAAGGCCATCATTATGTGCTAGGTGACAAGAATGGACCAAAAAAGGAATTAGTAAAAGATATCCCTTCTGAGTATTGTGAGAGACAATAAGTCTGATTACAGATAGACGTCACCAATGAAAACAAAGTTTGTCCATGTGATGACATGAATCGGCATGCATTTTTGGGCTTTGGATAGTCAATGGTTTACTATTCTAACAATGAAAGCCACAGAACAAAAAGGAAAGAAGGATGACAACTGTTTTTTTTTGTTAAACTATCATAATTTCTCTCGTAATTAACGAACTATTATAAATAAACTTTTACAACTCCTCTTCAAATCATCACATTCAAACGAGCTATTGTAATCACTCATTTTTAACCACTCAAAATAACCACTTATTTCTAACCACCCTCAAAATAATTACTCATTTCTATTAACATTCAAACGAGTTATTGTCTGCAATCTCTCTACAAAACACTAATCCAAACGAGTTATTGTCTACAATCCCTCTACAAAACTATAATCCAAACGAGTTATTAACTGCAACTCCTCTACAAACAACTACATCCAAACGAGCTATCCCTAAAACTCAAATTTCTAATCACTCAAGATAACTTTTCATTTATAATCACTCAAAATAGTCACTCTACATTTCCACATCCAAGCACCTTTTTTTGTTCTAGATCATATTTTAGTTCATAAACTCCGGTAAATATTCCATTTTGGTCCCTATACTTTCCAATGGTTTAATTTAATCTCTAAAATATGTTTTCAAGTAAAACTTAAAAGATCAAAACAAAACATTTAAAAAAATTAAAATAGAAGAATTCAAAGTTTAGGAACCAAAATGGAATAAGTATGGAAGTTAGATGACTAAAATAAGACTAAACCCTATTTTATTATTGGTCTATCTGGGAACATGATAACAGGCTGGTGAAGATCATTTACAATTTCACAGAAATAAAGTTAGTACAGTAGAGAGCAATAATGTTTAATTACCTTCTGAAAGAACCTTTCACCTTTTTATCCAGGGAGGCTGCAATATATAATTGTCTGGTCACTTGCACCACCTGACAAATGCCTTAGTGAAGAAAATTATATGATGGCTTCTCAGATTTTGGGGTTCAGCTTCAGACGTATAGAAGCGGTTCATGAAGATAATGATAATGAGTCCTCAAAGCTCGACATCAATGGCGGAAAGTCTTTACTACCAGCTCGATTCTTCGACGACAGAGTGGACAGTTCGTTAATTGTGAACAACATGCTACACAGCAGCACATATGACCGCACCTGAAATCACAGCCAGTAGACCAGTTTCCTTTCGATTAGTTACTGAGATTACAGAATGTTGCACTTCAATCAATTAATTTTTTTTATAATCGAGAATTACAGCTTCGTAAGGGTTCCCAAGGCCTAGACAATTAAATTCGATCTTGGGTTTCGACCTATGAGGGAGCGGACTTTGGAGACTCCAAGCCTCTACAAACGAGGCCGCCCCTTAGGGACACTTCAATTAATTTTATTCAGGATAAGGTACACCCACCACGTAAATTTTCATTCAAGTCCAATATATTGTACAAGGCTAGATAGATATATATGCCATTAGGAAAGGAAAATAAAATCTCCTCAAAATTCTCTCATAAATTATACATTTGGTCCCTATGATTTGGTGAAAGTTAGAATTTATTCCCTATGGTTTCAAAATCTAGAATTTAGTCCTTATGGTTAGACATAACCTAAAAAATAGTCTTTATCGTTCATTATTATTGGCGAATTAAGTACATATAGGTGACTATTGACATGTAAAAAGTGTTATTTTTTTGTTCAGTCAATCACTTAACTCACACCATCATTATTGGAACATGAATAACTAACTTTCACACATTTAATTCGTCAACAATTACGAACGATAAAAACTATTTTTTAGGTTTTATCAAACTATAGGGACTGAATTCTAATTTTAAAAATGATAGGGACTAGATTAACTTTCTCCAAACCATAGAGACTAAATTCGAACTTTCATCGAACCAAAGGGACCAAATTTATAATTTATAGTTTTTTCTAGGTCTGTTCACCATTGATATTGTAACTAGTAAAGATATTAGATAATTATACACTGCTCCTAAGTCTTGTTTTTAAAGAGAGATGTTTCCTGCGTGTGAGAAACATGTGTGTGTGCGAGCGTGTTAAAGAGGATGTAGAGAGAGCTCTTACGGGACAAAAACAGCATTGTAGTCTCTCTCAAGACATATCACACAAAGATCTGGCATTGAACGGTCTCTCGCTCTCTTTGTACCATCTGATCCATTGTTTGTCTTATCATTTTCCCCTGAAACAATCTACTTTTAGTTTCATCCATGTGCATATGTAATTCAAAAGGAAACTTATCGAAAGTTGGGATTCTACCTTCATTTTCTTGGCTTGATCTCTTGGCAGCTGCAGCTAAGACCCTGTATGATAGATTATTTCTCAGCTAGCTTATAGAAAATTAAACAAACAACTAAAAACATGGGGAGGAAAAAGAGACACGAGAGGTTATCCACAAGGTTGACTAGTATATTATAAGCATCTAGTTGATATAATTAAATTTACTCCAACCCACCAGTTTAAGCTTTTGAGTTAATTGGTGATTTAACATAATTCAACATGGTATTAGGGCTGAATACGAAACTCCGCCAAGATGTTTCCTCCCCAATTTTTTGAAACAAGAAACAATTTTATTCATTGAAGAAATGAACAAGAGTACATAGGAAACAATAAGAGGTTCCAATGAAAACAAAAAACTTGAAATTATGGAAACAAAGTAAGGATTGAAATCTAAGCCAGAAAGAGACAACAAAAACATGATAGTATGGTAACAAAGTAAAGGTTGAAAACTAAGCCAGAACTGCCCAATTGGAGTAAACGTTTCAGATGGAAGAACCGGCAAAATTGAATTCCACTTGTAGGCCATTTCTCAAATTTCTAAACTCACAAGTGAGGAGGTGTGTAGGTTGATATAATTAAATTTACTCAAACTCGCCAGCTTAAACTTTTGGGTTAATTTATGATTTAACATAATGTCAACAAAATAATCATCGACTCTGTTTGCAGTCAACATCAAATATCACATCTCAAAAAGAACAGAGGAAAAGAACTTTGATAGGTAAACAAGCTGAGCACAGCTTACCGTTTTTGCAATTCCCAGCGACGCCTTCTCTCCATGAGATAAAGAATAGCATGCTTTGCAACGAGATACAAACCAAATATGCTCAACCCCATGGAAGCATACTTGTACCACCTAGTAAATTATCCATGTCAGAGCAAAGCACAGAGAAACAAACGGCCAGTGTATGCATACATTATGGGCAAATAAAGAGATTAAAATGATCTATATAGATAAGGGTACATAATCAACCTGGCCCACTTTCCAAGGTTGCTTATGAGTTGATCGATTGTTTTGGAGGAGACATAAAATGGCCCTTTGTGCGGTCGTTGTATTCTGATGGTACCAATATCATCTTTGGCAGCCTAGTCATTATCTCAAGTATCAAACAGAATCATAAGTAGTTCAGAAGGTAATCACGGTTATACCTTTTAATTTTGCATATTTTATTGTACTCTGCCTTCCTGTTTAAATTAAACTATTCTCTTTCTTTACAATTATCTTTTGGCTAATCAAAGATTTGAAGACTCAACAATCGGAAGCATAAATAGAGGTTAAATATATCATGTAACCCTATCCATATTAATAGAGGTTAAGATGGTTGCTGCATGAGTAACAAAAGCTAGAGCCATAAATAGTTGTGTCCGTACACTATAATAAGATTTTAAATCCTACATCAGATCCTGTTATTTAAAGTGATCAAGGAATTTTTAAGGGCAAACAACTTCCTTGATTGATTTTTTTTTTTTTTTAATATCCGTGACTGTCCGGGCCAGCTTTCGCGCACCTCGACTAATGTCACAGGACATACCGCCTGACCCTACAACATTTGGATGCCAAGGAAACCCGTAGGAAATTAATTCCTAGATAGGTAGCCGCCATGGAATGAACTTCCTTGATTGATTTGAATCAGTTCGTCTCAAGATGCATCTTGGTGCTTTTTGTCAATGTTTGATCGATTTGTATCGCTTTTGTTATTATTTTTGTTCACTCCCATGAGGAAAGAACGTTATCAAAAGAGTCTTCCTAGATAAGGAGCAACCTCATGATTCATGAAAGACTCTTCGATCTTGTTTTTTACCATGCTATCTTTTTATGTAAATTGTCCAATATTTTTGCTTCCTATACCTACATCTCCCACTTAACTAATTAGAAAGGTGAAAGGTCTTGTGTAATCTTCCTGGCTTATCAATCCCTTTTTGTAAATTTCATACATCATTGATCATTGATTCCTGGATTATCAATATCAACATTGTATTTCCAAACATTAAAATTATCAGCTTCACATAGTTCTGCTCTGTATATAAAGACATGATTATAGAATACTGTTTGTATAAATGAAAAATGATGATTGCATACCTCACCAACGACAGTCAAGGAAGTACCAGTAGGTAGTACGCGCTCTATTCGCTTGACTCCAAGCATCTTGAAAGGGAGAAATCATCAAATCAGTTCAACAAGACCTCAGCAAACACGCTATACTAAAAGCAACATTTACTGAGCAAGACAGACCTTAAGACCTTGAAGATAATCTAAGGTTCCACGCATAAGGGATTTGCCAGACTCTTCAAATACCTCACTTACTACTGGTAATATAAAATTTGAGGCACTTCGAGCTCCCACCACAAATGCACGACCAGTCCCATCATCCTGAGAAAAAGGGAAAAAACGACAACTTTGTGGGATCACACCAACAATCGTATTTGAAAAATGAACTCAATCTATTGGATCTACACATGACACAGCTATGCATTGATAGAATTAGTATATCTCTCACCAAATACCAAGGAACTTCTTTGCTCATGGAGAGCATCAGTGCAGAATCCTGAATCCACGATCCTGCGTCGTTGTGCTTTAGAAAGTGTTGTTCTGCCTAGAGAAAAACAAGCACGGACATAAGTTCAATCTCGTGTTAAATGTACTCTCACATAGAAAATAACATCCATTACCGTTTCCTCCACAATTACACCCCTCAAACCACTAAACTCGCAAGTTATTGGCCTATCAGAGCTAACTCTTCCAGAAATTGCAACAACCAGAGGTAATGCACATTCAGCCTCAAGCAATTGAGCTGAAAAACAGAGAAATGTTTCTAAAATAAATAACTTAAGAGGAAAAAAAAATCAGACACATAAACAAGCAGCAAAATCAGAGTTTCGCTCCCCTATACCCGGGGTAACCACGACCGTCCTAGGCCGCCAGGCACCTGGGACCTTGAGGGGGAGCACACCTTCAAAACCCAAGCCTTCGACCACCGCGCCACCCATTGGGGACTCAAGAAGCAAAATGACTTTGATAATTATATTAAATATATTAGGAGCCTGCATCTGCATTGAAACCTAGAGTTTCTTTATTTTTTATTTGTTGTCGTCAGCATAAGTATATATTACAAAACAAAAAACAAGAGCACAAGATCATCGCTCGTGTTCTTTCTGAAAGATTGAAGAAAGTTCTCCCTAGTTGCATCACCTGGAATCAATCTGCTTTTGTGGCTGACAGACAAATCTTGGATGCTTCTCTTATTGCTAATGAGCTCATTGATGATTGGAATAAGAAGAAGAAATCTGGCGTGGTGATTAAGCTGGACATTGAAAAAGCTTTCGATATGGTGGATTGGGAGTTTCTTGATGAAATCCTTTCTCAAAAAGGTTTTGGTCAGACCTGGCGCATGTGGATTAGAGGATGCATTTGTTCTGCAAACTATTCTGTGATTATTAATGGCAGGCCTAGAGGCAAGCTTCAAGCCACTAGAGGAATCAGACAAGGGGACCCATTATCACCCTTCCTCTTCACTTTGATTGTTGACTGCCTGAGCAGAATGCTTCATTTAAAAGAGAATGAAGGTCGGATTGAGGGCTTTACAGTGGGACCTCCTGAGGATCATTGTTCTATTACTCACTTGCAATTTGCTGATGATACGCTGCTTTTTTCTTTGGCCGATCCTGACAAGCTTGCAAATTTGATTGATGTTGTTAGAAACTTTGAATCGATCTCGGGGCTTAATATCAACTGCCAAAAGACTGAATTTTTATCCATTGGCCTCTCACAATCTGAGACTGCCCTGTTAGCTGCCCCCTATGA
>JBBMEF010049899.1:0-12887 GCA_037832685.1 Sicyos baderoa
TGACGGCTCATTGCCGGTCATAGATCTTAAACGATGACCGGCCACGCCGGTCATCGTTTTGACAGTTTCTACTAGTGTTGGTTCGAGTCTCCCCAACCCCAATGATTGTAATTTCAAGAAAAAAAAAGTTATAAATCTATTTATGAATTAATCTTATATACATATAATATTGTTATTAAACTAACCCTAGAACTAACCCCAACCTAACAAAAATTCTAAAATTATACTCAACCCAATCCTACCTAAAGAGAAATATAACCTAACCCAAACCCTAAAATAAATATTGAGAAACTACTTTTTATTTTTATTTTTAAGTTTCAAATTTTAGTTTAGTTTTTAAAACCAATTAGAATGCAGATATCAAAGAAATGAAAATCATATATATCTTTGATGGTAGTTATCCACATAACTTTAAAAAATTTAAAAAAAGAAAAAAAGTTGAGTCAACTTTGATAACCATTTTGTTTTTAGTTTTTGAAATTTAAGTCTACAACAACTATCTTACCATAAGATTTTTCTTACTTAAATATGTACACATCTTACCTATATTTTTATAAACTAAACCAAAATGAGGAAAAAAAAGACTTTCAAAAGCTTAATTTTGTTTTTAAAATTTTGTTAACATTCACATACTTCCTTAAAAAAAATTAATTCTTAAAAAAGAAAGATACATTATAAGAAATTTGGACGATATCTTAAGAAACTTAAATAAAAATAAACTTAAATTTCAAAAAATAAAAAATAAATGTAAATAAATAAATAAATAAAACCATTATAAATAATTATTAAAGGAAACCTAAGGCCTAGAATGATAACCATTTCATTTTTTGTTTTTTATTTTTAGTATTTTATTTTTGGTTTTTTGTTCTTTGTTTTAAAAAATAAATACCGTATGTGTTTGATAACTGATTTTAGTTTTCTATTTTTAAAAACTAAAAATCAAAAAATATGTTTGATGATTGTTTTTTATTCTCAAATATCACATCTCACTTGATTTTTTTAATTTTTTACTATTTATTCTTGATTGGTTGGTGCTTTTTTAAAAACAAAAACTTGTTTTTAAAAATTGTTTCTTTAGATTTTATAATTCTAATATTTTGAAAATTTGAAAAACAAAAATTAAAATTAATTATGAAAGAAATGTTTTTAAAATATTAAAAAGAAAAAGAAAAAGAAAAAGAAAATAATGATTTTATTAGGGGTGGAAACGGGGAGTAGTTGTCCGGCGAGCTCCATATTTAAACTGATTCGCGTATTGAGTTGCGTCTCCGGCAGCCGCCGCGTGTCACCTTCTTCTTCTTCTTCAACGATCAACGATCAACGGCGCATTACACATTTTCCTTTCCTTTCCTTTTCTCTTCTCTTCTCTTCTTTTCCATCAATTTCTTTCCCATTTTCTATAATTGAAACCCCGTTTCCACCGAGCTTCTCGCTCGCTCGAGATTTCCATGGCCATTGCTTCTTCTTCTTCTTCTTCTTCTTCAATTGCGGCTTCCCTATAAAGCCAGATTCCCACCATCCAATCCACCCAATTTGGATCAATGATTCCCACCACACCACTTTGACTTCGGATTTCAATTCCCTCCTCTATGCGTTCTCTCTGCTGCGCCTCTCACACCTCCCATTCCAACCACCCGCCCTCTTCCATGCCGGACCTTCATTCTCCCCTCTTCCTCCCCGCTCTTCCATCTTCTCATCATCGGACCGTTTCCAGCGATCCTGGACGCCCCAACCACCGCTGTGTTTTCGCTGCCGAGATCGTTGCCCGCCATTCCTCCTCCGCCAGGGAGCCGCCGGTCGGCGTCAAGATCAACGATATTGTTGGGAATGCTATTTGCGGTATACTCTATAAGTGGGTGAACTACGGCAAAGGTTGGCGCCCGCGCTGGTTTGTGCTTCACGACGGCGTTTTGTCCTACCATAAGATTCATGGACCTGATAAGATCGTTGTCAATGAGGAGACTGAGAAGGGATCGAAGGTCATCGGCGAGGTTTCGATGCGCCGGATTTCCAGGCATAGGAACGGCTTCTCTAATCAGACTATTCAGTTTCCTCTTAGGCGCAAGCCGTCTGGGGAAGTTCATCTCAAGGTCTGTCTCGCCGCCCACTCTAACTCATCCTTCATTCATTCTTGTTGTTGTTCTTCTTCTTTAGTATCAACATACACAATGACTTGTTTGTTTGTTTTTTCATCCTTTTTTATGATTTGATATTCAATGTCTTCATCCGTGTTTACAATTGATTTGGTTGGGTGTCATTAGAGTTTTCTTTCTTATCTGGAATGAGACTTTAGAAATGATGGCAATTCATTTGATGTTTCTTCTGATTTACATTTATGGGTCTTCTTGTTTTCATTCTGGTTCTGTGGTTCATTTGTCATGACAGGTTTCCTCAATTCGAGGGAACCGATCAGATGATAAGAGGTTTTCCATCTTTACTGGGACAAAGAGACTTCACTTGCGGGCGGAGACCCGCGACGATCGGTTGGCGTGGATGGATGCATTGCAAGCAGTGAAGGAATTGTTCCCAAGGATGTCGAACAGTGAGCTCATGGCCCCAATGGACTTCTTGTCTGTGTCAACAGACAGGATTAGACAGCGGCTACTAGAAGATGATGTTAGTGAAACAGCCATTCGTGACACTGAAAATATCATGAAGACTGAGTTTGCTGCATTGCAAAACCAGCTTTTGTTGCTCAAGCAGAAGCAGTGGCAACTCATCGACACGCTGCGGCACATGGAGGTACATTCAAACTAATTCTAGAATACTTCATTTGAATAAACTCAGATTTGTCTTATGATTACTGCTATTATTGGAATTTTCAATTACGGAGATGGGCCATACAGTGCTACTCTGTTTTAGAGATTGTGTATGTTTCCCCTTCAAGTGATTCTTCTGATATAAAGTAATATTTTTCTTGATTGCTCTCACTGTATTGTTGAATTTGAAGCAAACTGAAGTGTTGTAAGCAATTACATTTCTCCATGCAACAAAACTAAAATGAGTTCAAACGTCCGACTAAATGCTTAAGTTTTCAAACGTCAAAACTATAGTTTCCACTTCTCGGATAATTTCATTTGGTTATCTAGCAAAGTTCGGATTTGTCTGCCCTTTTGTTTTAATTTCAATAGCTTTAATTCTATACATATATTTGTTAGTTCATGATTGAAGTTTATTTACATGTTGGATCGTTTTTATTTCTTTTCTACTGTCTCCCTTGGGACTTGCCTCTTCAGTGTATCCCTTTTGTCCGAAATTTTGAAGTTGGACACTTCGAAGCAAATTCAGAGCTTGCCTGCGTTAAATTTGATATTGGAACTTATGTTTAGAGCAAGTCTTGAGTTCGACATTCACTCGTGTTTTATACTAGGATGTTCGTGTTTCCTAGCCGACAACAAGCCAAAACTTCTCACATTTATTCCTTTCTTGAGATACCACCTTCTTGCAGCTGAAAGCTAAAACTCTCTTCCCAAGATATTTCTATTCCGATTCCTTGGTCTCTTCATCAAGAGTAGTGAAATCTTCTCCAGCCTGCTTTTTGTGCTTTCACTTTGGAAATGGTTTTTCTAGGATCTCTTGATTCCCTTGCCTGAAGGTTGACGTTAACCTGGAAAGATTTTATGAACTTATACATAATTATAGTATTAAGACTAATCAAATCGTAAAAGTCATCTGGATTTAACCGCTTATGTTGAAGCTGTGTTGTGAGGCATAATCCAAGCAGGCTATTTGTTAATAGGCACTTTAGATTTTTTCTTCTCACCCGAAGTTATTCATTTTTTTTGTTTTTTCATTTTTTATCTATTTGAATTTATTTCTAATGATTTTTGTTTCAAGATTTGATTCTCTTATTTCTATGAGTAATTCATTTTTTGTTAGCATCGAGTAAACCTGTAGTAAAATCAATAACAATAGGAGTCTCGATAGAAGTTCATTGACTGACCATCTTGTGGTCAGTCATGTAAATTTATATAATTCTGCATGTCATTCAACATTTTCTTTTGATCGTTGAGCTCTGCTTAAATTGCTCTTTTTAATGTCTTGTGTAGACAGAAAAGGTTGACTTGGAGAATACAGTAGTTGATGAGAGCCAGAGGCAGTCAATTGAGCCTGGGGCTTTGCCGGGTCTGCTGGAAAAGTACAGTGGTGAGTTGTCCAGCTCTATAACTGCATAATCTTGGTTTTACTACACACTTCATTAATTTTGTATCAGTCTTTTGGCCATCAAGTTTCCTTCTTAAATAATTATTATCAGGCGCAATGTTGTCTTGGGTTATGTGAATAGAGTTTTTCCTGTTAATTGCAGCTTCGTTTTTTTATTATATAACATCCAACACTTCTTTGTGGTACTCTGTTTTCTTGATATGTTATAGGGGACGTTTGGGGCAAGGAGAATGGAATGTATTTTGGGGAAGGGAAATGTGGGAGAGAAAACAAGAGAGATTGAAGTGAAGAGAAAGGTTGTGGAGGAAATCGTTAATTGTGTTTGGGGTGCAAGAAATGATTATGGAGAACCATTACTTGTGTTTGGGGTGCAGAGATTGATTATGACTTATGAAGGAAACCAAATAGTGAATGTGACGAGAATGAAAAGTAGTTATAAAGAGAATTAAAAGTGGTTACGAGGAATAAGATTATGAAGGAATGAATAGTAATTATGGGGAGGAATGAATATGGATTATGGGAGAATGATTTTTGGTGACCCAAACATGGGAAACTAATTATTCCTCCCATAATCATTTTCATTCTTCTTGCTCCAAATACCCTCATAATGCAGATAAAAAATGGTTGGCATAATTTTTTATGAAACCTTACATGCTATGAGCTAAAAACTAGACTTGGATCTGGATTTGATAAATTGAGGGGTAGCGTATCCTTGCTGAGTTTCTAAAGCGTACTTCAGTACTTATATGGGATATCATGGATGATAGTGAGAGTTTTTTAATGAAAGCTATATAAGTATAGCTAAAAAGTGACTGGACTGTAAGATTAGAGTTGTTAGGAAATAACTTAGGCCCCGTTTGATAACCAAGGCTTTTTGTTTTTGAAGTGTAAGCTTATTCCTACTCAAATTTCCTACCATGTTCCATCTTATCTACAATGTATCTATTTTTCCTTAAGAAAGTATGTGAATACTAACCAAATTTCAAAATAAAAAACAAGTTTTTGAAAGCTACTTTTTTTTTTTCCTTTCTAAATTTTGGTTTTGTTTCTAAAAATATAGGTAAGATGTAGATTTTTTAGTAAGAGAAAACATATGGTAAATTAATTGTTGTAGGCTTAAATTTTAAAAACTAAAAACTAAAAACAAAATGGTTATCTAATGGAACCTTAATTGTTTATTTTGGAGAACAAGGCAGTGCAGGCGCCGTAAAAGAACATAGTAAGATATAAGGAATTAAGAATGGGCAACACCGACAGTCCCTTGAAACAATGAAGACAAAGATGTCTGATTAAGGATGCTATCTCATGACTTGTGTGTGTATGTTTTTTTTAATTAAAAAGAAGAATGGAGTTACTATTAGCTGTGGTCCGTGAACATACTAATATCAGATTCTATGTTTTAAAGAAGGTGAATGTGAGGGGTTGTCATAATTTTACTACATAGCAATTCTGAATCTGCACTGTCAAATCAGAGCTTCTATAGCAAAAACTTCCAAAACTTCCAACGGGGAAGCTTAATAACTGTGGCTAAACTATTATCTATAAATTAATTTGGCTTATTTAGTATTTGTATAATTGTATTCTCACCTACGTAAGACTTATGATGATAATATTTGGGGTCCTATACATAATTTTTTTTAGCATAAGCACGTTGAACACTGACTTATAATTTATTTGTCTTCTTACTCTAGATGTGTTTGTACATTAGTGCACAATTGTTTTGGTCACTGGAAACTTGCTCGTACTCATTTTTCCCTCAACTTTTTTTATCTGGCTACAGATGCAAGTGCAACTGAATCTGATGATGATCGTGAGAGAGTTGATGCTGCAGAGGAAGAAACAGATGATGATGATGAGAACAATTTTTTTGACACTCGAGATTTTTTATCATCAAGTTCGTACAAAAGTAATGGATCTGATTACATGATATCATCTTTTGCTTCTGATGATGAAGGCCTTTGTACAGTTGATTCTGAGGAGCCAGTGGATCCATCAAGTAATTCTTTTGGATCTAATTACCCTTACATTAAGCGGCGCAAGAAATTACCTGATCCAGTTGAAAAGGAGAAGGGTGTCAGTCTTTGGTCAATGATTAAAGACAACATTGGAAAAGATCTTACTAAAGTTTGTCTTCCTGTTTTCTTCAATGAGCCTCTTTCTTCCTTGCAGAAGTGTTTTGAAGATTTAGAATATTCTTACCTTATTGATCAAGCATATGAATGGGGAAGAAGGGTAAGTGGATGATCCATGGATATGTTCTGTATAACTTTTTGTGTAACTAACAAATGAGGTCTGATGGAAAATGTTGCAAACGCCCTAGTGTTCCATGATAATTTTAAGTAACTTTCTGGAAAGTGTAAAAGAAAAAAAAACATGAATAGTTTCATATTCCGTATGATTTATGATTGGTTTATTTTATGCCAACTCTTTAGGGTGATAGCCTCATGAGAATTCTTAACGTAGCTGCATTTGCTGTATCCGGATATGCTTCAACAGAAGGAAGAATTTGCAAACCGTTTAACCCACTGTTAGGGGAAACTTATGAGGCTGACTATCCAGATAAAGGTCTCAAGTTTTTCTCCGAGAAGGTATTGTTTTTAGATTAACTTATATGTTCTGGGGGTAAAAGCAGGGGCTAATTAAGTAATCTTATACAAAGCTGGTTGGAGAAACGATATATGCCCACAGGAAAATTTAGATGCCTAAACACTATCCAGTTTAGTTAATTCTAGAAGTTATTTCTTATACAAAAAAAAAAGGTTAATACTAGTAGCAGAACAAGTACAAACCCAACCAAATTTGAAGCAATATAACACTCTAAACACTCTAGTAGTAGTCTTGGCCCAAAATAAAATCCCCCTATTTCTTTGGGATCAGAAATTCTTGGAAAGAGTTTAATATGATGGAAAGCACTATAGTTATCAAATACATACCAATTTAATATATTTTTCTTCCAAAATGTAGTTTATAACACGTTTCACTTGAACTTTGCGTTGCCTAACTAGCTTTAATCCTTTTACACTCAAATGGCCCCAATTGGTAGTTTGGTAGTAGTCCAATATCTTATAAAGATGTTGAAAATTTCTCACCTATCTAATGTAGGACAAGGTAAGTATCTCCGACATAATATTTTGATGAGTGTACTTCAATCTTCATCTTATTTTCCTTATTGCAAATACAATTTTCCTTCAAAATGAGATTTGTTCTCTGCTCCTTCAAAAGGAAACATGAGAATTGGACTAAAAAATTAGGCATTTTATTATGTAAGGGTTACTACATCATCAATGTGATAGTACAATAATTGATCTAGTCTAGCATACTGGGGCTTTCGTGTTCGTATTCTGGCTCTCATGTTCGTATTCTGGCTCTCGTGTTCGTATTCTTTAAATTTTAGTATTAATTTTCAACCTTACTTGCTATAGATTGCCCTACTGTTCCTCGAGTTCTAAGGAAATTTTAATTTGTTAAGTCATTGTTACTTGAATGCTTCATTTCTAATTTTTGTATTTGAATCATAGAGTGAATGACTTTGTTGTTGTTGAATTGATTCAAGATATTGCCTCTCAAATGCGACTTTTCTAATTTTGATTGTTAGGTTAGCCATCATCCAGTGGTAGTTGCATGCCATTGTGAAGGTAAAGGGTGGAGGTTTTGGGGGGACAGCAATTTGAAGAGTAAGTTTTGGGGTCGGTCGATTCAGCTTGATCCTGTTGGTTTGTTAACATTAGAATTTGATGATGGAGAAGTCTATCAATGGAGTAAGGTATTACACCAGTGAGTGTTTTATGCTGTTTAATCTCTTTTTTTTTCTTCTTTACTACATTTCTTCATTTCTTCATTTAGAATTATTGGAAATTTCTGCTTTTCTTGTAGGTGACAACGTCAATTTACAACCTGATACTGGGAAAGCTGTACTGTGATCATTATGGTACAATGCGTATACAGGGAAATCGTGAATACTCGTGTAGGCTAAAATTCAAGGAGCAGTCCATTATTGACCGAAATCCACACCAGGTAAGTTTCTAATGTTGATTTTGAGGATTCTGCTGCGAATTTCATCAATGACGTAGAAGATATCATATCATCACAAATTGATATAATACTCCTAGTCTCCTACAAAGTTAAATAAAGGAGTATAGTTAATCAATCATGTTCCTTCGGATGATCTATTTTATGCGTTCAGGGTTTCATTTGTCATGGGTGAAAGCTGAGGTTATATATGGCAATGGCTGCAGTTGTTCTAGTACTAGGCATTACCACTTTAAGCTGGGTCGTTTTAATATGTTGTATTATCATTCATTATTCGACTAGATGCCATATTACCATATTACCGTTGATGGCGAATAACTTGTTCACTCAATTTAGTATGTGCTTTTATGAGAAGGAATAGGTTAAGAAAATTTGTGGAAGTTAAAATTAGAATTCCAGACTTGTGAAATATCAAAATCTTTTATGGTTCATTAAAGTTAACTAACAATTGAAACACCACTCTCTTGCAGGTGCAGGGTATAGTTCAAGATAAAACTGGAAAGACGGTGGCTACATTATTTGGAAAATGGGATGAGAGTATGCATTTTGTGAATGGGGACTATTCTCCAAAGGGAAAAGGATTTGGTTCTTTATCTGAAGCTCACCTACTCTGGAAACGAAGCACGCCACCTGAAGTGTCTACTAGATGTAACTTAACACGTTTTGCTACGACTTTGAATGAGCTGACACCAGGCTTGAAGGTAATGAATTATGTTAAATCACTAATCAACTAAAATTCTTAAGTTGATGGGTTCGGCCGTTCGGGTAAGTTTAATTATATCAACCAACACTGAGTTTGAAAAATTGTGAATGGCTATCAAGTGGAAATCAATATTAATTGGGGATGAAACAACGTAGTAGGAGTTCATACATACGACCTCTTGCTTTGGTAGTTGGTACTATATTGAAACATGTTAAATCACTTATCAACCCAAAAACTTAAGCTATGATTTAAGGTAAATTTAATTATATCAACCAATAGCTACTTTGTCACAGTTTCCCTACTCAGCTTGCATTTCTGTTTGGTTGTAGAACATGGCTGCATAAGATAATTTATCTGCTTTAGTTACAACTTGCAACATGTTCAAGGATCAATTTGTTTCAGATACTACTTGAATATGCAGGAAAAGTTACCTCCTACGGATTCGAGGCTCAGACCTGATCAGAGGTATTTAGAAAATGGACAGTACGAAATGGCAAACTCAGAAAAGTTGCGTTTGGAGCAGCGCCAACGGCAGGTATATTGTACTCGAATGTTGCATAATTCGTTCTTTTCCAGACTCAGAGTATATAACTATATATACTATGCATGTTTGCCTTTTTCTTAAGCCTCCAATCAAATATCTCAAGCTATATTCCAATGATAACCTAATGCATTTTCAAATTAATATTCCTGTTCCTCATAAAATATATAATAATAATCTGTTCCCAAGTTTGTGGATGAAAGTACTTGTTCAAAGAAATTAGCAGCATTATGGATTTGCAAAATTTAGAATTGATGAAAATAGACAACTGACTCTCATATGACCATAAATTCTTTTGCCATCTTCTTTCTGAAGGCATTTTTACCTTCCATGTCAAACCCTTGCAACTACAAAGCACAGTTTTCAAAATCTTTATCCATTTATTCAATTTGTGTGAGATTTGAAAAGCTAATCAATGAATAGAAATAAGTTGATGGGGTTTCATATGGTTCTCAGGCTCGGAAGATGCAAGAGCGAGGTTGGAAACCAAGGTGGTTTGCCAAGGATAAGGGAACTGATTCATATCGCTACATTGGCGGGTACTGGGAGGCTAGAGAGGAGGGCAAATGGGACTCGTGCCCTGATATATTCGGCCAGATTCATACCGATCCGCAACCCGAGTGAGTTGATCAATTTTTGGGTATTGATTTTTTAAGAAAATTCTTTTATCGCATATGTGTAGCAGATGAGTAGCAAGCCAACACAATAGCGGAGCTCATTTGAGTGGTTTATATAGTATAGCGGCAACTGGCACAGTCAAATAGAAAGGATAGCAAAAAAGTAAAAAACAGTCCCCATAGAGTTTCTCAAAGTTTCTGGCCGGCATCTCATATGGTTCTTGTTAGATCACTTTTCCTTGTAATAGGTGGAAACATCTTTCCTTCACACCAAAGTGTTGAATGAAAGCATTTGTAGAATTCTTCCCAGTATGTATATATATAAATATAGATTATTTATCCTAAATGACTATGATCATCTTCTTGCTGGTTTCTTCCAGCTGGGTAACTCAAGAACATTTCTTGTATATCTCAAGTTTGGTCCCATGACGTAGTCTCGCATTGGTTAAATAAGAGGTAGAAAAAGTAAACTTAGGAATGAAGACAATGATTATTGATGGTTTCAAATTCTTTTGAATGAAACAAATGAAGTGAATGGGAGAATTTTGAGTAGTCTTAGGTGTAAACTCTGTTTTGGTGTCTGAATTTTTCAGGCTTGATTGATGGGTCTAGAAAGAAACTTTCTTGTAATATATATATATATATATAAGAGTATTAAAGCGATATTTTTGGAATTATTTTTGTTTGAAAAGCAGTTGAATAATGTGCCGAAGGAGAAGTGAGTCCCCACAAATGAAACTCTGACCTCACAGTGACTTGAAAACGACCTGTTAAATTAAGCCACGTAGCCCCGAAGGCCTTTCAACTTAACCAACTGAAGTCCGAAGGGACATTTTCAAGAGATAGATGAATAGTCTTCTTTCTTGTTCCTTTAAATTTATGATATCATTTAAAAATTTGTTAAAATATAATCATTTTCTTTTCTTTCTTTTTTTTTTTAGAAAAAAATATCATCATTTTCAAAACTTATTATCAAAAAGCTTAAGCTTTGTTTAGTTAGCGCCGTTTGGAATTCGGGGATTTGAATTTAAAATTTGGGAGTTCGGAAATAGTTGTTTAGTAAATATAATAGAAATTTGATTCTAGAGATTTGAAAACCTAATCTTTTAAATAAATCAAACAAATTCTTATTATTTTAGATTATTAATACAACAAACCAAATATTGTAATCAAGATTTCGAAAAATTTGATTATGGTACTGGATTCCAAGGAATTTATATTTTGGGGAATTTGGATCCCAACCCATAAATTAAACAAGTCTTAAATTAGTTTAATTTTTCTTTTAAAATAATTTATATTAATATTTCTTTTTATTATTATTATTACTATTATTATTATTTAACCATTGGAGACTGAAAATTGAAATTCATAATTTGGAGTTTTGCACTTCTCATAACTAAATCATCTTAACTTATTTGTTTATATTTTTTTATTATATATATTATTTATCAATATTTCTTTTTTTTTTTATGTAATATTTACGGTGTATTTGCTTTTAAATTTAACAATTCTTTTAAACAATATTGTTATGCATTTGAAATTTGTTATATAAAAATATATATTAATAAATAATTATTTCATTATTTATCAAACTTTTTTAAATACATTTATTTTTAATTTGTTATTTTCAAACTCAATTATTCTTATATAAATAATTTTGATTCTTTTTATTTTAATTACCAAATTTGTTTATACTACTATTTTATTTGATAATTTTAATGATCAATGATTTTTTTTATTTAAATAATAAATGAAATAAAATTCAAAATGATATATCATCAATAAAAGAAATAATTAATTATGGATACTATATTAAAAATGATTCAGATATCCATAATTTTTTTAACAAAATTGTATATGATATTATATCCCTTCTTCCTATTTTATGGCTAATAAACACTTATTTATTTATTTTCAAAAAAAAAAGAAGAAAACTTACTAAAATAGTAAAAGCCTCTATTTTAATACACCTATATTGTGCATGTCAAATATAAATTATTGTAATTCTTCTTTTTAATAATATGTCCTCAAATGCTATCCTAAACAATCAACCATTGTCATTTCAAAAAAAAAAAAAAAAAAAAATCAAACATCGGCAAAAATGTATCCTTAGACATTATATTAATTGTTGGGTTTTTCTTCATTTTGTGTGGTCCAAACTCCAAAGCCAACAAAGAGATGTAGCTGTCTGTCCCTCATGTGAATTCTTTAATATATGACATCCATCAAATATTAAATAGCCATTTAGTCTTTTTTGTTTTGTTTTGTTTTTTTTAGATTACAACAATTAGGAGTTGGGGAGACTCGAACCCAAGACCTCTTAATCATTAGATGAATATTAATGCCGGTTGAACTATTACTCGGGGTTGGCCATTTAGTCTCTTTTGTTAGACACTTGACTCACAAGTTTTCTTTGTTTACTCTTTCTCTCATCCCCTTCATTGCATGGTGCTCTTTTCCTCTTGGATATTTACTCTATCGTCATACAAGAATGTTGGCCCATTATTGTATCTCAACTTCTTTTTTTTTTTTGTTTAAGAATTACATGGATGCCTGATTTCCAGCAACTTTAGGTATTTGATGACATAATGCTAAGCTTACATAAATGATATGACCAGATAAAATTAAAAGTGGTGGGCTTTTTTAAAGATTGGAGATCATATTTACTCAATTATAATAAAACTCTAACAACCTATTTAATTTTTTTCTAAGAGGAACCCTACATCATGTATTAAATAGTAATGGATTATTTGAAGGGGAATTTGCATGTATATTACAATAAGATAAAAAAATTGAGTAAATAACAACTTTTTGAAAATATTTGCAAATTTAT